>VDFB02085431.1:0-32787 GCA_007258455.2 Sequoia sempervirens
CTAATAAAGTATGAAAACCTTGGAATTGACTTCAACAACAAGCTTAATTGGGAGGAGGGTGAAGAGAATTTTTTTTCCTTCAAAATAGATGCAAAGAGCTAGAGTTATGGGATTGGAAAACCATCAAATTCTATTTGTGCTATTAGTAATTTGGTGGTGCTTTATGCATGTGAAATATGGGCTAACACTTCGAACACCAAATGGATGCAGATAGAGAGAACCAGAAAATGCATGAACATAGATAAACTCAAATTAAAGCATGAATTTCCTATGAGATTCTTCTAGTTGAAACAAGTGTAGATAATATTGAAGCAATTGTTATCGTGTATCTTCTAAGATATCTAAAACAATTGAGTAGATGGAAGAAAATTGTTTATCTAATTTATTTTAAGATATATTAAGCAAAAGAAAGATATCATGGATGAAGAAAAAATATAGGTACATGAACAAGTGATGTATATTTACTTGGTTTCTTTCCCTAATAATGGTAAATAATTAAGTATTTGTTGTAGATAATTTTTAATGGTCTATGTGGAAAAATACATTAGGGAGAAAGAAAAGTATTACCTCAAGAAATTTAGCCCCACTTCATACTATTAACAAATGGCCTATTTAGAGGCCAATATCCCTTGGAGATAATAGATGGTGTGAACCATAAATTTTAGAGGAATAACTATATTTAAATTGTATATATTAATATTAAAGTGGGTGGGAGAAAGTTAAATTAATTTAGTTTAACAATAAGATTAATTATTTATTTTAGATTAGGTGAAAATTGTGTGTACAAGTAGCTAGGGATATTTTTTTTGTGTAGAGGAAATACTTGGAGATTCCTTGATAACAAGTAACCCCCTTTGCCTATGAATAATGAGAATAAATGCCAAGAAAGTATGTAAATGCTATGATGACTATCATGCTAGTGCAAGTTTTATAATACACACTTTGATGCTACAAGAATATAAACTGGTCAAATAATCATATGAGTTAATAATGAGCTCTAGAATTATGTTTCAAATACAAAAACCTAGATGCTCACTTTTAAATATTTTGACACATAAGACAATAAATAATAGTCATTTTTAAAAAAAGAGTCAATCAAAAAGTAAAAAATATAAAATATTAATTAGGGTAACTAGATTATGAGTACAAATCTTTCTAAAGAATAGAATTATGTTCACTAAAAAATTTAGAATATAATAATTATAAAAAAATTGATCTACACAAATAAAAAGTTTGAAAAAATCAATTAAATAATAAAATTATGATCAATTTAAATAAATCAAAAAAATTGGTAAAAAATTATGTGAAAACTTTTTAATTAACATTTAGCATCAAATTTCATGATCTATCACAAAATTAAAAATAAAATAAAAAATATTACATATTTATCAACCAAAAATCCTTAAATTGAGACTTTAACAATATCATATCTTTAAATTTAAATACTAAACCATAATAAGTAAATATTTCAATGTTGATTGAGAGGCGGTTGGATGGGGATAATTGGCAGTTAGCCCTAGTTATTTGTCAGATTCTTAGTTTGAGTAGTTATTTGTAGATTCTTAGTTTGAGCAGGTCTTTTTCTTTTTCCCATATTCCTCGGGAGTGGAATGGTGTGGCGGATTGCTTGGCTAAATGGGCGGACGATCGAAAGGTTGGAATATTGTTGACAAGAGTTCTTTGCCTTTGGATCTTTCCTATATGTTAAATCAATTAATTGATAAGGATAAGGTTGGTTGGTGGTTGATTTTGATTTGGGCGTGTTGCCCTTCTGCTTTATATTTCTTCTTTGATATTAATAAATTTTTACCATTTTTTCCAAAAAAAAAATCATATCTTTAAATTTAAATATTAAAACACAATAACTTATTATTGACCAAAAATTATAGACTTCAACAATATCATATTTTAAAATGTAAGTATTAAAACACATTAAGGATTCGTTAATAACTAGACAATTCGTTAATAACAAGGCAATTCTATTTTTATTTAATAGATTCGTTAATAACTAAGCAATTCGTTAATAACTAGGCAATTCATTTTTATTTATAATCTTCAAGATAGTTCGGCGTGAGGTGTTCAATAATTGGGACGGCTGAAGGAAGATTTTCTCTACTCTTTTATAAGTCATTGTGGACCCCATACGTTTTTCACATTGTAAAGTCGGTGAAGAAAAAACAAAAACAAATCTTATCCAATAAATTATCTGCTCGCTTCTTCTCTTCAAGTAGGAAGTTCTATTCCGTCTACTCTGTATTACACCACTACCATTGGCATATCGGTATTACGCCAGCTTTATCTATTTTTTTGCTTCTGTGTGTCCCAATTTATAGCAAAGCTTCAGCCTTTGCCTATGTAGCATTTCAAACACCAAGCCACTTTTATCACCATTCCTCTTTGTTTGAATCTTTATCTAATGGCAACCTCTTCTAACACTGCTGGGCAACCCAAGTATGGCCCTCGAAATGCTTTTGATGGTCTAAGAGTTTCCCTACCTGCTCCTTTGTGTCCGGCCAACAAGTGTATCCCATACTAAGTGCTTTTGATGGCCTCAGAATCACCCCATCTACTCCTGCTTCTGGTTCTGCCGCATCCTCTTCCGGAATGAAACATCTGCCCTACGATGTATTCTTAAATCATCATGGAGGAGATACTAAACACACAGTGGCCAACAGTATCTACACTTCGTTACATGCTACAGCACTCAGAGTCTTTTTAGACAAAAATGAGTTGGAGCTTGGGGATTTCTTTCCTAGAGCTTTAGAAGAAGCAATGCGTAGTGCTTCACTTCACATAGCCATTCTTTCTGAGCATTACGCAGAATACCCCTGGTGTTTGGCCGAGCTGGCATTTATGGTAAAAACTGGCACCAAAATTATCCCCGTTTTCTATCATGTTGAGCCGTCTACTTTAAGATGAGCGATTCAAGGAAAAGGAATCTATGCAGATGCTTTCTCTAAGTATGAAATGAAGAGCAGGTACACCTCATATACTCTTTCTCCGATAGTTTCCTCCTCAAATTTCTCAATTTTATTCTATTTTTTGCCCCTCTTTTTGTTGGTCATATAAATTAGAGTTGAGTTAAATTTGTTCTGTTGCCACCTTCTTTTCAGCAATATTGTGAGTCATGTGATGAAACAGGGACTGCAAAACCTTTCATTTTGGATTGGCGAGATCACTAATAGGTAAAATATTGTTATTCATATTAATTAGAGTCGTGTTAAATGTAAAAATTGCCTTCTTATTTAACTTTTCAAATCTTCATTAGCATGCATTTTGACTCTTTTTAGTCCAAATGTTTTTAATGGTGCTCGACTTCTTTAGTGGAAAACATGAAAAGAAGAGAAGATACAGCTCAGAACAGCTTCAACAGTGGAAATGGGCACTCCATGAAGCCTCCTTTTTCACTGGCGACATCATTAATAATCAGGAGTAAGTACGAAATAATATTCCTCCTGCAGTTAGCTTATCAAAATTTCCTTTCTGTTTTGGGGTTTTTTCTTGTCCTTGTTTGTTATATGTATCGGTGTTCCGTTAATTCTTTCTTCATTTTGGTTTGTCGGATAAAACTGTATTGGTTTTAAACTAGAGAAAAACAGAGACATGGGTAAAAAGCTAACGAAAACCCCAGTAAAAGAGAATCATCTCCAACGAAAAACGACACTTTGCCCCCAAAGAATTAAAAAACAAGTTGGTAAAAGAGACAAAGCTGTGATGTTTTATCAACGTAGTTTTTGGGTCAAAACTGACGAATTTTATTGGTGTTCTAGCACTGCTTAATAGTGCACTAATCTTACTGTGCTTAATGAACTATTCATTATAGAATCTCTTCAGCACTTTATTCTTCTCCATTCCTTACCTGCACTTTTCGCACACAAATATTATGCACTCATTCTTTGCTACACAGTTTGCTCGCTATTTTCTTCTTTATTAATGTGTAATTCAACTCTGTCTTCTCTGGATCATGCCATTACCATCAGCCTTTTTTCATTCAAACATCTTGCATTTTGTCTGCTTTCGTTGTTTCTGTCCATCTCTATTTCCAGAAGAGCAGCAGCCTTAGCCTGTGAAGCATTTCAAACATCAAGTCGAACTATGGATGACGGAATATACCACTAGCATGAAAGAAAAAAGATATCACAGTATAAAACTAATTTTCTAAATAAAAAACTGCGTTAATGTAGAAGCTTGCATGTGCAACCTCTGAGCAGAACTATGCCAACCCCGTGGAGAAAGCCCACTATGATCAACAATTAAAAAATCAACCCAACACAATGCAGAATCCCCTGAAAAGACGAGGAAAACATACATAAAACATCTTATTCTACCTCTTGTGCACTGCAGACGAAAGTGGTATGTCTGTTGGTCGGTCCTTCTATGGGCTTATAAGGGCTGAGAATGGAAATCCAAATTGAAAACTTTCCTTTATTTATCTTTTGCCTTCTTTCAAATCTGCATGCCCTATAATGTAATCTGTATTCATAAATCATTATATCAAACACAGCCCGGCCAGTAGTATCTGCAATTCTTGTTGGAATTATAATCTTGAGCAGCCAACGACAGGTGCATTAAATGCACTGTCATTTGAAATCAATTTGGATCTCTTTCCCTCTGCCGTGCTTGACTTTCTTGCTGTCTAGTAAGTACTTTCTAGCAGCAATTTATTTTGTTAGGTGAGTTCAAATTGAGTGCCAGTTTTTTTGTGTATTGGCTGAAAAGCCAAAAGTAAGAATTAATTGCATATTATTTTGTGCAAGAGACAGATAGTAGTTTTCTGAGACAGAACAGAAGGGAATGTTCAGCAGAACACAAAGAAAAGAAGGAATATTCAGGAGCAACTGAATAGTGAAGTTCAGGAGCATCTGCCGCAGCAGAAGAAAGTCAGTAAGTCTTGCACCCGTGCGCCGGAAGTTATCCCACATGGAGCAGCTATGTGTACAGAGCTTTAGCTCTGAATATTTTATATATAAACAGTTTTTATTACTGTAATCTTTTTTTTCTCAGTGAAATAGAATGTTGCAAATATTTATGTCTCCATTTATGTCTGTCTCCTTCCTTCCATACACTTCCGTTGTGCATGTTTTCATTCTTTGCCTGGCACAAGAAGTTTTTTGAGTTTTTCTTATCAGAGCCCATAGGTTTACTAGGCAGTCAGTTTTTTTTTTTAAAGCCATAGCTTTGTCCTAGGCGTGCAGAAACAGAATCTTGGTTTCTGGGTATTTGTGAAAGCCTTAGATCTTATCTGGGTAGTTTTAGTTTTTCCCCATTTTAGCAAAATGGCTGGAGGAGACAATAGGAGTTGGCAGCAGCCACCTATTTTTTATGGTAGAAATTATGATGTTTGGGCAAAGAAAATGAAAACCATTTTTATTGCAAATGATTTATGGGAACTTGTTGTAAATGGGTTCACAGATGTGACTGACCCGACTGCATTTACAGCTGTGAGCAATGCTCAAAAGAACCAGTTGAAGGAGACACGAAAGAATGATGCAAAAGCCCTCAGTCTGATTGAGGCAGCCTTGACAGAAGCTATTTTTCCCTGAATAGCAGTAGCTAGTTATGCAAAAGAAGCATGGGAAACACTTCAAACCACCTGCAAAGGATCTGAGAAAGTTAGATCAGTCAAACTCCAGCTGCAACGAAAAGAGTTTGAGACTATGCAGATGAAGGACAGCGAATCTATTATAGATTTTCACACAAGGGCAGCCACTTTGATTAACCAGTTGAGGATAAGTGGTGAAACCTTGGAAGAACAGAAGATTGTGGAGAAGATATTGAGAAGCCTTCACACAAAGTTTGATCCAGTGGTGATTGCCATTGAAGAGGCAAAAGATCTCACAACTTTGTCAGTTGATGAGCTAATGGGCTCTCTGCAAACCCATGAGTAGCGCCTAAATAGGTCTGCAACTTCCTCCCAAGAGCAAGTTTTCAATGCTCAGTTGAATGCAAGAGGAAGGGGGAGAGGTAGAAAAGGTTCCAGACGTGGTAGAGGAAACTCTAGATGTGAAAATGATGGTGATGAAAGCTCAGCCCGAGCAAGCAGTCATGAGGGGCAACCAACTCCCAAGGAGGAAAGAAGAACAGCAGTTCTTATCAGAAAAAGGATAAAAGAAACATGCAATGCTACAACTGTCAAAGGTATGGTCACTATGCAAGTGATTGCAGGCAAAAACGTGACCAAGGGAGTCAGAATGCACATGTTGCTGACTCAAATGTAGTTGGAAATGAAAGATAGTCACAAGTATTTATTGCTTGTAACCTTGCAGAACAGAGCAGCGCTGAAATTTGGTACTTAGACAGCGGTTGCAGCAACCACATGAGTGGTAACAAAGACTTGTTTGCCTCCATTGATAGCAGCGTGAAGTCTAAAATAAAAATGGGAAACAATGAGATGGTTTCAGTCATGGGCAAAGGAATTGTATGCCTACAAACCAAGCATGGTGATGAAAGACAAATATATGATGTCTTCTATGCCCCAGGATTGAAACATAACATCTTGAGCATTGGACAGATGGTCCAAAATGGGTATAGAGTGTTGATGGAGAAAGGGGAATGCATTATCTATAATAAAGATGGAAGCAAAAGAGTTATGGCAGCGGTTTAAATGACACAGAATCGAATGTTTCCTCTCAAGATGCAAATCTCAGCATAGTCAAAAGGCCTGCAACAATCAGCTTTCAAAGCAGCCATTCAAGATATCTCCAAGCTATGGCACCTCAGGTAATGGACACTTAGGTTACTCTGGTTTGAGTCTTTTGTCCAAGAAAAATATGATAGATGGTTTGCCAAAAATCATAGAGCCTAATGTTAGATGTGAAGCTTGCATTTTGGGCA
This sequence comes from Sequoia sempervirens, assembly GCA_007258455.2. Classification (NCBI taxonomy): domain Eukaryota; kingdom Viridiplantae; phylum Streptophyta; class Pinopsida; order Cupressales; family Cupressaceae; genus Sequoia; species Sequoia sempervirens. The sequence continues at coordinate 6,835 of VDFB02085431.1, forward strand.
AGCAACATAGGCAGTCTTTTAATTCAGGCAACTCTACAAGGGCTAGAGCACCATTGGAGTTGGTGCATACTAACTTGGTAGGCCCTATGCAAAATCTGTCTTTTGGTAAAAGCAGATTTTTTATGACCTTTATAGATGATTACAGCTGTAGGACATGGGTCTATTTTTTGCAGCATAAGTCTGAAGCATTTGATAAGTTTTTGTTATTTAAGGCCCAGGCTGAAAAGGAGAGTGGACACTTTATTAAGGTCCTAAGGTCAGATCATGGAGGAGAGTATACCTCCAATCAATTTGTAAATTTCTGTAGGAAAAATGGCATCAAGAAGGAACTCACAACCAGTTATACTCCGCAGCAAAATGGAGTGGCTGAAAGAAAAAACAGGACCATTGTGGAGATGGCAAGGAGCATGATGAAAGCAAAGGGACTCCCTATTGAATATTGGGGAGAGGCTGTAGCAACAGCTGTTTATCTGATAAATAGAAGTCCAACAAAGGTAGTCCGTGATAAAATCCCTCAAGAGGTATGGAAAAAACAAAAATGGTCAGTTGAGCATTTGAAAGTGTTTGGGTGTGTAGCCTATGTACACGTGCCTAAAGAAAATAGGCATAAATTGGATGACAAGGGTGAAAAGTGTATTTTCACGGGCTACTGTACAGAGTCCAAAGCCTATCAGCTATATGATCCGGTCACCAAGAAGATAATCATCAGTAGGGACGTGGAGTTCCTAGAAAATGAGTCGTAGAATGGAAAAGTTGACAGCAATACTGATATTTCTATCTCCATACCCCTTAAGGATGAAGAAGCTGCAGAGCACAGATGCGCTGGAAACCTACAGGAAGCTGACAGTTCAGAAAATAGCAGCAGTAGCTCCAAAAATTCTCAGCAGAGAAGATGCTCCAGAAACTTCCAGCAGGGAAGATGCTCTAGAAACTTTCAACAGGAAAGATGCTTCAGAAATCTCCAGCAAGGAAGATGCGTCGGAAACTTTCAATAGGAAAGTTGTTCCGGAAACCTACAGCAGCAGACTTCTTCATCAGGCCAGCAGCCAAGCAGCTCCAGAAATTCAAACCCCACTCTCGCCTCCCTAGTGCCAAGAAAGACTAAGAGTTTAAGGGAGATCTACCAAGGTGAAAGGTATGATGAAGCTTTTAATGAGAGTGTAAATTTCGTATTATTTTCTCATAGTGATCCTATTTATTTTGAGGAGGCTGTAAAAGAACAGAAATGGTGTGAAGCCATGGATGAGGAGATAGATGCAATAGAAAGAAATAAGACATGGGAGCTCACTGATTTACCCAAAGGGAAATCAGTTATTAGTGTCAAATGGGTCTACAAGACCAAATGTAATGCCGAAGGAAGAATAGAAAGGCATAAGGCAAGATTAGTTGTCAAGGGGTAGAAACAGCAATTTGGGAAGATTATGATGAGACTTTTTCCCCTGTTGCAAGGATGGAGACCGTGCGGGCAGTCATTGCAATTGCAGCCCAGCACATGTGGAAGGTTTATCAAATGGATGTGAAGTCTGTCTTTCTCAATGGAGTCTTAAAAGAAGAGGTATATGTGGAGCAGCCTTTTGGATATGAAGTTCTAGGTAAAGAACACAAGGTATATAGGCTGAAGAAAGCTCTTTATGGGCTGAAACAAGCTCCACAGGCATGGTACAGCAGGATTGACTCATACTTGATGAGCAATGGCTTTAGCAAAAGCGATGGTGAGCCCACTCTTTACATCAAGGCAGCAAATGGTAAGGTTTTAATTGTTGTCTTGTATGTAGATGATTTAGTATTTACTGGGGATGATGATTTCCTCATTGCTGATTTTAAAAATGTCATGAAAAGAGAGTTTGAAATGACAGATTTAGGACTCTTAAGATATTTTCTAGGCATAGAGGTCCAACAATTGGATAATGGCATCTTTATTTCACAATCAAGTTATGCCAAACAAATCTTGGAAAGATTTAGGATGTTGGACAGCAAAGCAGCCCCAACCCCAACAGCTACAGGTCTGAAGTTGAGTAAAGAGGACAGCAGCAATAATGTTAACCCAACTCTCTATAAGAGCATGGTTGGAAGCCTCATGTACTTGACAGCTACAAGACCAGATTTAATGTATGCAGTAAGCTTGATTTCTAGGTTCATGGAGCAACCTAAGGACACACACTGGCAAGAAGGTAAAAGGATTCTCAGGTATGTCAATGGCACAAAAAATTATGGCATAATGTATACTGCCTTTAATGAGTTTCAGTTGGTTGGGTACACTGACAGTGATTGGGCAGGAAATGTTGATGATAGGAAGAGCACATCCGGGAATGTTTTTCACTTGGGTTCAGGAGCAGTTTCTTGGGCTTCCAAGAAATAACCGATTGTTGCTTTATCCACAGCAGAAGCAGAATACATAGCAGCGAATGCAGCAGCATGCCAAGCTGTGTGGCTAAGAAGGATCTTAGCAGATTTGAGAGAAGAACAAGAGGATGGAACAGTAATTTTCTGTGACAATGTTTCATCAATTGCCTTGACCAAAAATCATGTGTTTCATGGAAGAAGCAAACATATTGAAATTAGGTATCATTTTATCAGAGAATTGGTTGAGAATAATGAAATTAAAATGGCATTTTGCAAGTTAGAGTAGCAGCTATCAGATATTTTTACAAAGGCTTTGTCAAAAGAACTTTTTGAGCGCCTAAGATATAGGCTAGGTGTGCAGGAATGCGCCAGAACTTCAGTTTTGGAAAACACAAAGAAGCGCAGGTGCGCCGAAACTTCGGCAGACAGTTCCAAAATGCAGATCAAAGGAAAACAGGTTTGCACCGAAAACTTTGTGCCGGTGCTCCGAAACTTTTATAGCGATGCGCCAGAAGTTTCGCACTGTTGAAGAGCAGGAACTTTTGCACCGGAAACTTTGCTCCGGAAATATTATGCCGGAAGTTTCGCAGAGTGTTGAAGAGCAGGAACTTTTGCGCCGGAAACTTTGCTCCGGAAGTTGCTCCAGAAATATTGCACCGAAAGTTTCGCATAGTGTTGAAGAGCAGGGACTCTTGCGCTGGAAACTTTGCTCTGGAAATTGCTCCGGAAGCATTGCGCTAGAAGTTTCCAAATAATGATGAAGAGCAAAAAGACTCAAGATTAAGGGGGAGTGTTGGAATTATAATCTTGAGCAGCCAACGACAGGTGCATTAAATGCACTATCATTTGAAATCAATTTGGATCTCTTTCCCCCTGCCGTGCTTGACTTTCTTGCTGTCCAGTAAGTACTTTCTGGCAGCAATTTATTTTGTTAGGTGAGTTCAAATTGAGCGCCAATTTTTTTGTGTATTGGCTAAAAAGCCAAAAGTAAGAATTAATTGCATATTATTTTGTGCAAGAGACAGATAGTAGTTTTCTAAGACAGAACAGAAGGGAATGTTCAGCAGAACACAGAGAAAAGAATGAATGTTCAAGAGCAACTGAACAGTGAAGTTCAGGAGCATCTGCCGCAGCAGAAGAAAGTCAGTAAGCCTTGCACCCGTGCGCCAGAAGCTATCCCACACGGAGCAGCTATGTGTACAGAGCTTTAGCTCTGAATATTTTATATGTAAACAGTTTTTATTACTATAATCTTTTTTTTCTCAGTGAAATGGAATGTTGCAAATATTTATGTCTCCATTTATGTCTGTCTCCTTCCTTCCATACACTTCTGTTGTGCATGTTTTCATTCTTTGCCTGGCACAAGAAGTTTTTTGAGTTTTTCTGACAATTCCCTAGATGCCACAGGAGTACGAGTGTTTTTAACAGAAGATGAGCTATCAATTCATACAGCCATCGCTAGTGCTTCAATTCATATCTCCATTTTTTCAAAGCATTATGCACAATAAGAATCCCTATAAAAATTGGCACAAGTATCCCTGTCTTTTGTGAAGGGTCAGATTAAAAGCATGCTCGCCGCATAATCTTTTTAGATCTTCTCTAGCATGCATTTCAGTTCATTTTATTCTTAATTTGTTCCATTTATTGATTAGTGTTTCACGTGTTCAGAGATGAGCAGAGGGTGGTGAAGAATGTGGTGAATCGTGTTATGAAAGAAGTGAACAAGTTACCATTTGAGGTTGCCAAGCATCCGGTGGGTGTAGACGAAGCTGTGAAAAACTTTTACACAGTTGCACTTCAATCTAGTAGCTCGATACAAATTGTAGGAATATGGGGCATGGGTGGCTCCGGCAAAACCACCCTTGCAAAGAAAATATTTAACAACAGACGCTTGGCCATGGATAGGTCAAGTTTTCTCTTCAATCTTTGAGATGCTGCAGGGAAAGGGCTTCTAGTTGAGAAACAGAAAAGGCTTCTAGAGGACCTTCATGTCAAAAGTGTATCCTTTGACAATGTAGATTCAGGCAAAAGGATTCTCGAAAGTTGTTTGAGATGTGTGTTCGTGCTTATCATTTTAGATGACGTGGACCATACAAACCAACTCGATGCTCTTTTACCAGCAAGGGAGAGGCTTGGACATAGAAGTTTGATTGTTGTTACCACACATGAGTTGGATGTTCTGAAAGTGTGGGGTATCTCTGCCATTTATCAAATGAAACCTCTCAATGCCACTCATGCCAAGCAGCTCTTTTGTTGGCACGCATTGTTACAACCCTATCCATTGAGGGGATTCGAGGATCTCGTTGAGAAGTTCTTAAATGCTTGCAGTTGTCTACCTTTGTCACTCAAGGTCTTAGGAGCACAGCTATATGACAATTTTTGCAAAGATTATTGGCAGTCTCTATTACATAAACTATCTAGAATATTACCGGATGACATCAAATTGAGGCTCAAAGTCAGTTATGATGCTCTTGACGATGAAGAGAAAGAGATGTTCTTGGATATAGCATGTTTCTTCATTGGACAGAGGAGAAGTGTGGCCATTGCAGTATGGGAGGAATCGGGGTGGAGTGGTCTGCATGGTTAGCAAAGGCTTTTCAATAAGTGTCTTGTAGAGGTGGAGGATGGTGGTAGAATAAGAATGCATGATCACTTGAGAGATTTGGGAAGAGAAGTTGCAAACCGACAGTCACCCTATCGACTTTGGTCTCAACATCAGTCTATCCAGATTCACTCTCAACAGGTAAAGCATGGCTTTATTAATTAGGAACCAGCTCTTCCTTGAATCTGCCCTCTAACCAGTTCTATTGCTTTAAAATGTTTCTTATGTTTACTTTTGACTATTCAGGAAGCAACACGAATCTGAGGATTGGCAAACACAATCGGTGACAATTGTTTCCCCCGACAAGGGAATATCGTAGTACAGACAAGCCTAGGAGAGCGTGATCTCGCGCTTTGCTCCCTTGGATTGAAGATTTTTGTTGGTAACGGAGATTGTATTAATCAGGAACACAGCCAAATATCAAGAGAACTGGTCTGGCTTCAATGTCATGAATTTGTGCACAAAAACCTTCCGCTGTGGATTTTATCGAAAAATTTAAAAATTTTGGAACTTTCAAGAGCTCGGAGCTTAGAAGGTTTGTGGGAATGTGATGCGGATGTGAGTATCTTTCTTTATGGTTATAAAATATATTTGTCGTAAATATTTTTTTGATTTATCCGTGTTAATTGTATCGAAAATTGGTCACAGGCTCCTATGCAGCTTAGAGAATTGGTTATTCAGAGTTGCACCAGTTTGCGGGAATTTCCAAGGTCAATAGGACATCTCAAGAATTTGAAAAAGATATTAATAACTTACCATGATTTCAAGCGCTATACATTGAGCACCCTCCCATAAGAATTTTGTCATCTCCAATCGCTGGAGCACCTGGAGATACAAGGGTGTAGAAATTTGTCATTCCTATCGAGTAATTTCGGCGAGTTGACAAATCTGCAACACCTGAATTTGAATGGTTGCACTGCATTGAAGATGTTACCAGATTCTTTTAAGAATCTGACACTCCTGGAACATCTTAATTTAGAGGGTTGCGAAGAGCTCATCATCAAGTCAGAGTTACATGTTCTAGAAAACATGACAAAGCTCAGGTATTTGAATTTTACCGGGTGCAGGAAATTGGAAGAGTTGCGCCTCCCAGAAGTGGCTTCCTTAACAGAGCTCTACTTAGAAGGAACCAGGTTGAAGGAACTGCCAGCTAACATCTTTCAGCTAACCAAGTTAACCGAGTTGGTGATAGGGAGTGAGTTCTTGCAAACCTTGCCAAGCTCTCTTGGAAATTTGTCCTCTTTAGCTACACTTAAAATCCAAGGGTGTAATAAGTTGGAAGCTTTGTCGGATTCTCTCAAGCATCTTAATTGCTTAAGAGTGTTATATATAGCGTGCTCAGTAGTGAAGTGTTTACCAAAATCATTTATCCATCTTCAAAGTCTGGATATACGCAGTACCCCAATCAACGAGTTGAGTTTTGGGTTAGGGTGCATGCTTAAGACGATATATCTAGAGGGCACGAAAGTGTCCAAGATTTCAATTAGTGGATATATGTGTCCCTTCCTTGAGACTCTTGATCTTTTCTCTAATAAGGATTTAAGGGAGTTGGAAAACCTGCCAGCAACATTGAAGACCATAAATGTTTCTTTATGTGATGTCCTGAAGGACATCAGAGGTGTGCGTGGCTTGAAAAACCTTCAGAAGCTGGAGATAATGTACTGTCCAGAGTTAGATGGGCTTCCATGTTTTGCAGAATTAGTGTCTTTAGAAATTTTCACATTGGAAGGTAGCAGCAAGGTGAGAAATATAGCTGGTCTACAAGAGTTGAGATCATTGCGGGCGCTGAGAATAGAGTTAGAGGAGCTTCCAAATCTTGCAGAGTTTACATCTCTAAGAACATTCGGATTGCAAAAGTGCAAAAGCATGGAGCTGATAGAAAGTTTAAAATGTTTGAAATCACTGGAGGAGCTCGCCATAAGTGACTGCCCAGAATTGGAGGTGCTTCCAAGACTTTCACAAATCACTTATCTAAAAGATATTCTATTGGAAAAATGCCACAAATTGGAGAAGATAGAAAGTTTACAAGGTCTGAGATCACTGGAGACCCTGAACATTAGTGACTGTCCAGAATTAAACAGGCTTCCAAGTGTTGAAGAATTAACTTCTCTTAAAGAATTTGATTTGAGAAGGTGCCACAAATTAGAGATGGTGGAAGGTTTTGAAAGTTTAAGATCACTGGTGAAATTGGAAGTACATTCCTGCTGGAATTTGCGGTGTATGGTCAAGCTGGAGCATTGCGAGAGATTGGAGAGGGTAGTAGTCGTAACAAACGAGAGATCAAATGTTGAACGATTTATCAATAACATATAGGTAATAGTAAATAGTTGAAATAGATATATGAAAGTCTATTTATTATTATTGAGTCATTTGATTTTATGCTGCCTGTGCTTTTTGTAAACACTGCAGAAATGGCCATGTGATAATATCCACGAGGGATGTGAGCTCGCTGAAAAAATGCTTTCAACTGCCAAATGTCTCTGTTCTTGACTACTCTGAAGTGGTCGAAAGGGAATCAATTGCAACCATAGAATTGAGGAGGCTGGAGAGTTCCGCCAATGCCAATGCCATTTTGAAATGTATTAGCATAGATTGCGTCTATCCCTATTTAGACATCCATATATCTGGGAATAAGGCATATTTTCATACCGAATTGGTTAAAGGAAAATGGGTATGGATGGGTGAGTTCAGAAAAGGTTCCCGTTGGTTTGAGTCAAAGCGAGAGCGTATTTGGGGATATAGCGATAGTGAAAACCATTGCAGGGTGATTGTAAATGTGGAAGAGGCGTGGTTAGTGATGGGCGAAGAGAGCAGCATAGTAAAGCTTTTTCTAGCTGCTTATTAAAGAAGGGAATGAGTGTTTGAATTAGTCTTTTTCATTTAAATAAGGTATTGTAAAAATTTTAATAAAAAATAGTATTATTTAAATTTTTGTTTTGTTATAATTATATATGTTTTATCATAAGTGATAGATTTAAAAAGTTAAAGATGTTTAAATAAGATAGATTTCAACAAATATTAACATTTATAGAAGGACAATGAAGTGAAGGTGAGTGAAAAAGGGGAATTTTGGTGATACATATGTCATGTATTGAGTGTTGAATTAATTGTCTTTATATAAATGATAATTATAATTTTTTTATTTTAAAAGTTTGAAATTTTATTTTGTTTGTGTATGGTTCTCTACATTTAATAGAAATAAATGGCTTTCAAGAGTATCTATATTTGGATAGAGTGACTTTCTAATTCTTTTTTGTTGAAATTACATAGATATGGAATATGAATATTGTAAAAGTAATATAGGTGGACTTACACTATACAAAATGTGAGTGTTCTACGAGGAAATGACACGAAGATACATATTAGAAAGAAGTTATAAATCTTATTATAGAAAATAATTTTGATTAGCTTACAAATTATAATAGTTTTTAATAATTAATGTATAGAAAATTGAAAATAATTATTTATACTGTTGAATTTTGTGTAATTTAATATTAATGCATCACAAAAATAATTGTTATTATATTATAATTATTTAAACAAAAATCAAATTCTAAAGAACTTATAAAAAGTAAAACATATAAGCAAGAAATTTAGCAAAAAACATATATATAAGATTGAAAGAAAAAAAAAAATTAATGTTCTTGATTTTCACCATCCAGTTATATCCTAAGTAGAGTCCCTTTCCAAGGCAAAGATTCTATGAGAAGTTTGCTTATTTAGAATGGATACAATGTAAAAATGTTTAAACTACTCTACATTATCAAATAATGTGTGAAATTATTATAATATTATTAGAACTAAAATTCAATCAAAAAAAATTTGGATATGTGCTCAATTTTGAAAACTCTTACAAATAAGGCTTGAAAAAATAAATTTGCATGGGGTGATCCCACAATACTGGTTTACAATTTTTGGCCAAACTAGACATTGAACTAAATTTTTCTAACTAAATTTTCACTTTTGAGCACCTATAGCAGCTAAACTGTGAGGAATTTGAAGATGATGCAAACTAGAGATTTGTGACATTTTTTCTATAGATTCTAAATATATGTTTTTCAAAAAATTTGGAATCAAATTGCACTTTTTTTTTTTGCATCTCCTTCAAAAACTAGTTTTGTCAGTAAACACCATTTTTAAGGAGTGATGCTCACCGTATACAACAAAACTTTTTTTCCATGAAGGATAAAATTCTAAATTTTTCAAATTTAGATTTATAACTACGACATCTAGCGTTTTCATTTGGTTTAATAGTGTTTTATTGAATATTTTGTCCTTAATCAAGTTTCGAAGTCAAACCAATTACAATTCAAACATAGGCGAACTGTATACAACATAACTTTTTTTGTATGTATCAAAATTCAATTAATTTTTTTGCATCAAGACTTCAATATCTAGTGTACTGATATTTTTTTTAAAAAAATTGATAATCTATGATTTTTCCATGTGCAAAACAAAGAGCTTGATTTTTGGTGAAAAACCTACATTCATAAGAAATAAAAAATAAATATAATAATTAAATTAAATTTATTTAAAATTATACTTTTTGGGAAGCTTATAATAAGGATTAAATAATTACAAAAAATAAATTTTAAAGGAATTCATTTGATCCCCCAAAAGGTAAATCAAAAGTGGTTTTTTATCAGCATTTTGATAGGTGTAAAGGAGACTCCATTATAGATATGGTTTAAAACTAGCGGGGTTCTATTTAAGGGGGTTTGATCTAAGGTAGTTCGATAAAACCCTCTTCAATTGGAATCTTTTAAATGGAACTTTCCAAGGCTTAAACTATTATATTTTCTAAAAATATGTGATTTCAAAAAAATTGAGATCTCCTAGAAATTGTAAACTAGTATTGTGGGATCACCTAATGGTTGGATGATGAAAATTAACTAGTGGGGGGCTTTATTAGTGTAGCAAGGAAGGGTTTTATTCTAGTAAAAGGCTAAATGAAATTGTTTGCAATTGAGTAGAGATTTTGTGGTACGATTCAAGTCATGCAAATTCTCAATGTCGTCCCTTCTAGGTAGGGAATTCTTCTAAGGATGTGGTCAACCTTTTTGGTATTTAGGATAGGGAATATTTAATTACCCTAAGCTCCTTATAAAGATTTTTAATTTTTATTATGGGAATTTCTAAGATGGGAAACCTAAGACTTACCGTCTAATCTTGAGACTTTCAACAACAATTAGAATTGTGAAAAATATGAGCCATGGCATTAAACAACGAACAAAACGTCTTCCATGCAAGAAATCTGCAAACAAAGATATATTATATTCCTCAACAAGAAAAAGCTACATAATGGACTTCAAGAATCTTCGAGGAAAACAATAGTCCTCAAAGGTTGAGAGTTTGATAGATTAGAAGAAAATCTCAAGAGAGATAATACAATGAGGTTTGAGTGATATATAAGAGCAACCCTAAATGATAAAGGGATTAGATCATGAGTAGTGTGCACACAGTTATGAGTAGTCATCTTGTAGCTACCTTAAAAATGAATTAATTTATGATTTTTATTATATTCTTATCTAGTTAATTAGGTTTTCCTAAGTATTATATTTTGGTATCTAAATTACCTTGGGCGATATCAAAGGTAAAAATAGGATATATAGTGGAGATACTGATTATTATTTTATCACCATATTATGAATTGATTTCTTTATTGGAGACTTTTGACAGCTTCCCCTCAAGGTGGCTTATAAATATCAAGTCCTTCTAGCATAATTTTTATTGTATTCTTTCTATTTTATAAGTTACTTCATTACAAGTGATATTAGAGCATAATCATGGAATCTTGAAGGGGAGAAATTAAGTGGTTTTATTTTTATTTTAGAGAACATATTACCTAGCACATATCTCCTTAATTTTAAGAAATTTTTCCTTTAATTTTGGAGGGTTACTTAAGGATATATACTAGCATTGATTCATTACTATTTCAAGGAAATTTGGAGAAAATTTAATGGAGTTATTGTCACATTAGGGTATACATAAATATTACTCCTTTGACTATAATTAAATGAAGTATTTCTAAAAATTTGAAATGTTGAACAAGAGCACATTGACACAACTATAGTATTGATTTTTTTAAAAATGGAGTAGATATGAGGAAGTCATTATGAAATTAGGGTTTCCACCATATTCAATCTTGTAGCATCCTAAATTGTCGACCCTATCAATTAAATCACACTATGTTTGTCTCCCCCTTAAATTTTTGGACCTAATTGTACTTATTATTGGATCGTTGTATTATTGTTTTTAGAAAATCAAGATAAAATTGGGAATTAAAATTTTATTATTTATTTAACGACAACTTAAAATCCAAAATAACTCTATTCTAGGGTGCCCTCATCCTTGAGCACCCTATTTTGGCACAATTTTTAATATTCTACTATCAACATTAAAATGTGTTTGCAAATTTAAATTCATTTGTTGGGATTCTTAAAATAATTATTATAGAAAATGAAGAAATACATATAAATATAAGTCCTTTCTTAGTGTAGATTTTCATTTATTTATTTTTCATACACATTATTAAGTATACTTAGGTTATAGGAGACATCGTTTATGTGAGGACACGTGGTGTAATCCATTGATTACATGTGTCGCTCTCACCCACAATTGGGTGGTTGAGTCTCACACCCTCTTTTGGTCTTTTATGCCACCTCACAAAACCACTATACTATCTTCTTCTAAGTAGGTTATGCCACATGTTTGGCATTTTCCAAGTAGGCATAGCTCCCACCTAAATTGGTTATTTGGGATTTATTACCCCTCTTGGAATTATATGTCCATATTCAGTTATATAATCAGCACTCACCTCTCCCTCCTATCTAGTCCAGATGAGCTCATATCAGCTCTATCAATTCAAGGGAGTCATGATGCATCTTGTATCATTTTGTCTGTGATAATAACATATTCAATTATTGCACCATATTCCAAAAATTCATCATCGTGTTGCTCTCATGTAGAAGGCTTATCTTGGTTTTACAGGTGATCTTGTGTGCTCGAGTTCATTAGCAACTCTTACATGGTATCAAAGTGTCAAATCTGTAAGCCCCTTCTTGAATCTAGGAGAGAAAATCAACATTGAGATTTTGTTAGGAGCATTTTTCACCAAAACAGATTGTGCCATTGAGTCCAGAAGTCCCAAAAACCCTCATTTCATATATAATTTGTTCAATTTAGACAAAGTTGAATTTGGGGCAAATGTTTTTTGCATGAGTACCCCTTATACACATTTCAAGAGGGCTTAAAAAATCTTGTAGAGAATTTTCTGTACGAAATTCGTATGGTATGGATTCTGCATCATTAGCCTAGTTTCTCGCTCTTCGAGTACAAATTTTCTTTTGCTAAAAACATATCATTTTCATTTATTTGTAAAGCTTTTTTTCAAATTTCAAAAAAAAAAAAGCAAAATTTGAAAAAAAAAAAAATCTCAAAAAACAAATCAAAGTGCAAAAAAAAATCTATGGACCTATGCAGGGTCTACCTTATACACAAGGTACTACAATACCGAGGGCCCCGCACGGTCAAATCTCCCCGCAGCGGGAAATCAGCCAGTTGCTGCTACTAAAAAAATCCATGACCGAATTTTGAAAAACCTGGCAGTTATTACTTCCACATTTGGCCGGAAAAGTCTTTAAATCCAATGAATGAAAAAAACAAAAACCCAATGAAAAAGTCAAAATCCGCCAGAGACATTAAAATCTGGGCAGCATCAGAATATTTGGCTAGCATATTCCTTTTTGCAAAATATTCTGGTAAAGGAGTATATTCCAGCGTGATGGGTATTTTCCCATCAAATTTTACTCTGTAGCACTTGACAGTCACTTGAAAGTCAAATTTAAGCCTATAGATTGATGACGTCAGCGTAGTTTTTTTAAAAAAAATCTCCCCTCACGGTTTGTAATTTGATTTTGGAAGTTGGTTTTCAAACTCAAATATCTTGCTCATTCTAACTCCTTTTTTCAAGCAATTTTTTTTTATTTGGGGTAGAATTTCGTGCTCTTTGCAGTGGTGCAATTATTTTCTAGTTTTTGTGTCTATTGTTTTAGAATTTGTAGATTTTCACATGTGTTGCTAAGTAATCCTCATTTTTTGACCTTTTGAGGCTCTGTTTGGGCACATACAGTAACATTTTTTGGTGATTTTTTTTTTAAAGTGCATAAACTTTAGTGTACTTTGCATTGGTGTGATTAGATTGATCCCATTCTTTAAGAAAATTGTACTTTCTTTTATGTGGCCTATTTTAAGCATCTATAAAAATTGCAATCAAGACCACTTCACTTGTGTTGTGAGTGGAAATTGTACTTGCACTAAATTATAAATTTCCACCATCATATTTTTCTGGGGGGGTCATTGATTGAGTGGATTTGAGGGGGTGATCTTGTGGTGTTTTGATTGATTGCATTCTTTTCTTTGTTGTGTGTTCTTACAATGGGAAAATATAACATTGAACTCCTAACTCCATATAATTATGCATCATGGAAACAATCAATATGGAATTATTGAAGCTGAAAAGGTTGAATAGGCCATGTAAAAGAATCTATTCCTAAACCTACCGATGCTAGTGCAAAAGCTTTGTGGGATATCAATCATGAAGAAAATCTTGGTTACATTTGCTCACTAGTCTCTTTTGATTTACAATTTCATCTTGAATCATGCAAGACACCGAAGGAGGCTTGGGCAACTCTTGAAAACTTGTATGGTAAAACTGATAAGATTAGGGGTTATCAAATTGATAACAATTTGATGAATAGATTGATCCAAAAAAATTTGACCACATCCAAGACTATATCTCCAAGAAATTAAGCAATTAAGATCACAGCTAAAGGATTGCAAGATTGATAAGGAGGATTTACAGTTGATTCTAAATGTGTTATCCAAACTTTGTCCTAAGTATTTTGTCTTTGTTTCTGGATTCCACACCAATAGTATTTCTATGGGAACTACATATGTTGTGTCTACATTTGATGCATTTTTAGATCTTTTAATCCGAGAGGAAGCAAAGTTGATTCAAATGGGTCTCATCAAGGTTTCCAAGTCACAAGCTTTGGTAGCTAGTGATCCTAAGGTATAGAAAGAATCAAGGCATCCTAAACATAAACAAAAGAAGAAAAAGAACAAGCCACAGAAAGAATTTGAATCCTCTTCCTCAAAATGGGAATCATCTAAGAAGGAGAAGCCCACATATGCATATTGCAAGCAATTTGGGCATGATGAACATCTATGTTATTTAAAACAAATTAATGAGTTGAATAATCTCTTAACAAAGAATAAAATCAATTTTCCTTCAACTATGTCAAAGGATTCATCATCTCCTTCTAAACCAAATTCATAGAAACAAAAGGGGAAAGCACTTTTTTACAATGGAAAATTATGAGTCAGGGAGATGGATCCTTGATTCTAGAGCTTCACATCACATGGATTCATCATAGAGTATGTTCTATTCATTTGAAGCTTATTCATTACCAAATATCCTGATGACTAACAACACATATATGAGTGTTTGTGGGAAAGGATCTATTGACATAGACGAAGGATCATTCAATGTTGTCCTTTATGTTCCTTCATTGTCAACAAATATCCTTTCTATCTATCAAATCACACATGGTGGGAAAGGAAAGTGTGTTGAGTTCACACTAGATTCTATGATTATTCAGGATTTGCATAGCAGAGATATTGTTGTAGTTGGGGAGGTAGATAATCCATCTTGAGTATACATCTTCTCACATTTTTTCTCTAATGTTCCTTCAGCTAATGTACACACTCAGGCATCTAATGTGAACACTTTTGAGGAGATTCGGTATGGCCAAGTGAATCTTGGTATTATTTCAACTAAGGTTCAAGAGACATGTGTTGATACTCCATCTCCTGCATCTCATGTTGTTTCTGATGATACTGGTATTGCTACATCCATGGCTTCTATTGAATCAGTGTATCAAGGCATCCATTGTCTTCCAGACACAGCTACTTGGGATGAGCACTTGATAGACATTGTAGGTTTGTTTTGTGAGTCTTATCTTGCAAACTTGGAGGAAACAATTGAGTGTGTAGACACATAAAAATGACATAGGCCTGCAAGCTTCATTTTTACCACTTTCGTCCTAGCATAATTAAGTCATTTAATTATGTCCCTGGTCCACATTCGACTATTGATTAAATAATTCATAATTATTTAATTAATTCATGTCATTTATTCCTCATGATTATTAAATAAATAAATTTTATTTATTTATCTAATACGTCACTAATTATCTAAGTCTTCCTTTAATTAAATAAATTTCTTAATTTATTTAACTCCCCTTTGTCATTTATTTCTTCTTGATTATTAAATAAATAAATTTTATTTATTTAATTATGTCACTAATTAGGTCCCCTTTCTTTCCAAAATTAAATAGATTCTAATTTATTTAATTTTTGTTCACTTTCCACTATAATTAAATAATTATTTTAATTATTTAATTATTCATTAGCTTTTTCTCTCATTAAAATTAAATAAATTTGATTTATTTAATATAGTCAATTCTCTTGAATTTTGAATTAAATCATTATTTAATTCAAAATGATTTCTTTTGTCATATTCCTCCATAATTAAATAATATCTTTATTATTTAATTATTTACTAGTCACCTGGAGTAAATAAATTTTATTATTTAATTTCTCCAGCAACCTCTTTGTCCGTGCCAGTCTTATCCTCCAAATCAAATCTTATCTTTTGACATCTCATTTAATTTCCAACCCTTGATTGAATTATCTTATAATTCAATCTTAGCCATTCATTTCTTGACAATGCCCTAATTTTGACCTAACCCTAATTCTTATTGCAACATTCAATCTTGATCAGTGATTCTAGAATTATTTGTCATCTTTTCATCTGGCATTCAAAATTGTAGTTTTTATAAAATGGCAATTTTGTTCTTATTTTGGGATCTCTATCTCTCTCATGCTCATTCTATCAACTTAGGTTATTATTGTTTCTTGCAGTCATTGTCATTTTAGTCTATTGTGAGGTCATTTCTTTTATACAAATCCTTCAACCTTTGCATAGGGCTTTGACATTAGTCTAGGTGCTCATTTGAAATCTGAGGGCCTCATTCGATTTGCTGCAAACTAGAAGGTGTAACAAAGGTGAAGCATGGAAGATGAAGATTTATGGTAACATTGTTCCTTTTATTTTCATATTATTTCCTTTGTACTTTGTTACTTCATTGGATTTTTAATGTTACATGCTACTAACAAAATAGGATTTTCATGATTATTTAAGGTATTGAACACATTTTGCTTTTCATTATGGTTTTTTGTTGTTTTCTGTTGTTTTGCAGGTACAGGTACGGATCGCCGCAAGTGTTTTTTTTTAAACATTGTGACGCACTTGATGCGTCGCGATGCATCCGCTCACGTAAGCGACACATACGCCCTGACAAGCCGCAACTGATAGACAGAACGCCGCATTTGATTTCCAAGCGCCTTGAAGACACGACGACACATATGCCTTATTCGCTCTATGCAGTATAATTCTTCTGTCAGTTTTGGGGTTTTTATTTTTCGGATTTCAAGTTTTTCTAATCTTCTATATTCTATTTTATTCCTGCATGTTGGCTAACATTAGATTTTGTGTTACTAATCATCTCTGCTAGCTGTGTTTGTCATGTGCTTTCTATTTTTCGTAGGGTTTTTTTTTTTTGTTGTTTTATGTTGTCTTGCAGGGACAGGTACAGATCGAAGGCAATTTTTTTTTTTAATATTTTGACGCATTTGATGCGTCACGACACATCCGAGAACCCTAGTGCCGCATACACTCTGACAAGCCGCAACTGACAGACAGAACAACGCATCTGCATTCCCGAGCCACATTTGAATACCAGAACGACGCAACTGCCATGTCGAGCCGCATCCGTCTGGTAAAATTTTATTTCTGTTTTATTATTTTGATTTTCAAATTTTTGGGTTTTTCTGTTTACTGGTTTTCTGGTTTTCTATTTTTTTCTGTGATTTTTTTTCCTGCATGTTAATTAGATTGGATTTTTTGTGTTACTAATATTTTCTTGTAGTGTGTGGCAATCCTCTTTCGTGTGTCAAATACCATCACATACAAGACTACTAATATTGATTGTTTGCAGATTTGCATGTCAAAGAAGGAAGAAACAAACATTGTGCTTGTTTATTTCTAGATTAGCAAACATTTGTTTTTGGTGCTTATAAAAAGAATCATGTCTTCTTTGATTGATTGTGCTTGTGGAGTGGTAGGTGAGTATGCTCTCACTTGGTGAAAACCTTGTGATCAGAAAACTAGACCCATTCTTTTCTGTTATTTTACCCTTCATGATTCAGTATATCAGAGTATCCTCTCCCCTTGCGCATTCGTGCGATCCTGGGTGTAAGAGAAACGGTTACTGACTCTAGAACTTGGGCTTGTTCTGGTGGGAAAAAGTACTCACCCCAGGACGACTCAGACTGGTAGCACCCTGACACCGAGGGACTTCTAGCCGGTATATAAAAGTGGGTTCTTAGGGAAACCTCAAGAATCATGAGTGTGGTTCTGACGAGATGGATCCGAAAGGGGACTCGTGCCGTATGGATCACACCCCACGAACAGAATGCCCAAATTAAATACCTCTTGTTTTAGTGTCAGCGATTTCTATTGGTGGATTTGCTTTCGATATAGTCTAGAGTCACGATTATCATACTGAGAATGCCACTAATGATCCCCTTAGTAGAGATAGCAATTCTTGGGATGTCATTACCCAACGAATCCGAATTTGGTGTGCTCAAATGACATTAATGAGCCGTGGAGGGGAGCCAATGCCACCAAAATTCTAAGCTATTCGCTCTTGAGAAGGAAAGGTGTTTATCACCAATCCAAGGTATAAAAGGTGGGTTATATCAAGTATACAAACCCTTAGCCCTATTGGCCTTTAGGATTATGCTTATCACAGTGTGTGTTTGAGTACATTAAAAGCGTTGCATTTGTCAAGTGCATTCTGGTTTTGTCACAGTTCAAACAAGACATTCATCAAACAGATCAAAACTTCCATAAACATAACATGAAAATCACTTTGAAACAAAAATGTCATATTTGTCGAACCACAACTAACATTCTGTAACGCAATTGCTTTGATAAACCGCATCTAAAACTTAGAACTAGCATGTAGGTGTCTGGCGCATCTAATAGCACGAAAAGCCATTTATGTAGGCAGCATTTAGCGTTGACTGCCAAATTAGAAAAAGGGTCTGGGCGCATGCTAAACAGTTATGGTAGGACACATTTGCAATCCAAAATTTAAGCTTCCACAGTGAACACAGGGGTCTCAAGCGTGTGTTGTCAGGATTCTATCATGAATACTCTGTCAGAGCCTGGCAGAGGTGCTCAAAGTCTTGACCATTGACATTTAATCTTATAGGTTTCATACCTCATTCCTTTTAGATTTGCATACATTTGACGTTAGACTATCCTAGTTTCACATTTTGCATAATTGGGATTGGAAAATCAACTTTATGGAAAAATCATTGTTTTCAAAATTAGACCCTTTTGGACCAAGTTATCAAACATCCTTTTAGTCATTGTCCTCTTTTGTGAGATTTCTTCCAACTCAAAAGTCTAGTTAGGAAGACTCACTAGTCATTTAGATCTTGTCAACTTGTCATCAAGCAACAAAATCCTTTAGCAGTCCAAATCGAAAACAAAGTTCAAGCTTAGAAGTGCTTAGATAACCTCGTCTTACATTGCATACACATTGCATACCTTATTCACAAAAATCCAAAAACAAGTCATTTTAGTCGTCATTTTGAACCTTAGACTTCACATAGTGTCATACTTGTATTTAGTGGTCATTCCCCTTTGAGCAATCTCATTTATGGTCGAAACCAGACTTCAAAAGCACAAGAGACAAATGGAAAACTTTAGACAAGACCCCAACAGTCCTCCACATGACTCAAACTAGACCTTGAACGATCCCTTTACCAATCTAGACAATCAACCTCCAGTGACAACACAATCCTTATCCAACAACACATTCAAACTCTACTTGCAAAGAGATGAAAATGGCCAACTACTTCAGGAAAACATAGAGGCATTGACACAAGACCCAGAGGTCTATCAGCTTGCTGAAACAATAGCACATCAAGACAGAGACAGATTTGTAGCTATGCTCTTGAGTGAAGGAGCTAAGTTACCACTAGGATTTGACATTAACATGTTAAATGACCCTAATGCCAACAACGTACATAACATCTCACATAGTGGTCAAGTCCTAAATACTACAAGCAACATCCCTTTTGACACCACAACGACATTGCATACCATGTCCAACATCCCAAACATCTCCAATACAATAAACGCTACATCTATTGGGGGATCACAATCATCCACAACATCCACAACACTACCCCAATTTAATACAACCACTCTTGGCTCCTCGACACCATCAGAAAATTATTCCAATCCTCCTGTTATCGCAACAGTAAATACCACGGGGGCATCATCAAGTCACCACAACCCCCCCTTGACAACTACATCTACTACCATGAACACAACTTCAACAAAATCGTTCAGTAGTAATTCACATCCTTTGGGAGGAGCCACAGGACGTATCTTTATACAAGGACAACAACAAAATGTTAACACGACAACACAGTCAAATGTCGTTGCCTCCCAAGGTACAAATACAAATGTCCCCCTTGTACAAAATCAGCAATTTACACAAGGTGGCCAAATAACTCAACCCATGACATCATTAATACATCATAACATTCATGGTCACAACATCCCCCAAATAACGACACACATAGCTAGGGGACACATTCCAACATACTCATCCAACGTTCACACTCATCAACATGCACCTAATCACAACTTCCAATACCAACAACACACGTCATACGTACCGCAACAACCCGTACCGCCACAATACACCTATACTCACGCAGGAACACATGGTGTACCAGGCAATCCAACATATGGAAATGTAAATGACCCTACCATAGATGAACTCAAAGCAACAGTGAGGGATATGGAGAAGAAAATGCAAAACATGTTCATTACAGGCGAGAAATCAGAAATATCATATGATCTAGATGTATACCCATTCGACACAAACTTACGTATGCTCGCATTTCTGCCAGGATATGTGTCACCCAACTTCACTAAATATAAAGGCAAGACAAATCCCATTGAACATGTTCATGAATTCGCAACCAACTGTATGGACATCGCCTCCGAACCAACATACTTGATGAGACTCTTTTCCAAAAGTTTGGCAGGTCAAGCCCTTGAATGGTTTTCAATGCAAAAAGATATCCAAACATGGGACGAGCTCAAATGAAGATTCATAAGAAATTATGCATACAACATTGACATGGACACCTCTATCACTAGCTTGTGCAATCTCACACAAGAAGAGTCGGGTGAGACATTTATCCCGTTCTTTCAAAAATGGAGAAGCCTTGCTAGTCGATGTCACATTGACATTCCTGAAAGGGAAAAAGTTGACATGTTTGTCCAAACACTTCTAAGGCCCCTAAAATTCGCATTGCAAATACATTGTTGCACGAACTTCACAGAATTAGTGGAAAAGGGGGTCCAAATTGAGAAATCCCTTATCACAAAGGGAGAACTGAGATATGGTTCCAAACACACAAACATCAACCCACCCGCTGACAAAAACAAATATTGGGTCAAGAACAAGCATGTTACAAATGACGGTATTGTGGACGCCAAGACTGTAAGTCCTGTATTGGCCCTAAAAGGGGTTCAACAACAAAACATACCAACAACGACATTGACACCTTCCCCCAATACTCCTTCAAATAGTCAAAATGGTCAAAACAGTCAAGGACAATATCGTCAAATAAGACAATTTCCTAGGGGTCGCACATACACCAATTTAGGTGAACCCATTGCAGAAGTCTTTAAGAAATGCATCCAACATGGGGTCATCACACTTTCGGAAATAAAACCTTATGACCCAGGACAATTCAAACTAGCATGGTGGAATGACAACGCAATTTGCGAATACCATCAAGTCAAAGGGCATACGACCTCTAACTGCCGACAACTGAAAAACATAATCCAAGACCTTATTGAAAATTGCACCATCAAAGTAGGTGGATCGCAATTCAATTCCAACTCAGATCATACTATCCACAAGAATCCACTGCAGGATCATGGTTCCCATAATGCTTCCACTTCAGGTCCACATAACCAAGCTAACTTCGCCCGAGCCAAGTACGATTACTCTGGTGGACCAACAATAAATAATGTTAGAACTGACAATGAGTACATCAACACCATTATGATCAAGAGAGCACCATAGTGCAATGCTACTACGCGAAGTGGCAAGGTCACTATAGCTGGTCCACCTCCCCCTAGACAAGCCAAGATCATTATAGCAGGCCCATCTGCTAATCAATCACAACCCGCTTCATCTGTCAAACAGCCAAAACCTATCTCAACCCCACAACAGTGGAAACCCAAAGGGCAATTCAACCTAATTGACCAACTAGGAAAGACTCCGGCGCAAATATCTATTCTTGAGCTGCTTCGTATCTCTCCTATGCACAAAGAAATCCTCGACAAAACTCTCCTAGAGTCGTCAGTCCCGAAGGACATTGATGTCAATCAGTTTGAAACTATGGTGGGATATCTCACCACACCACACCACGTCACCTTTTCGGACCAAGATTACTCCTCACATAAAACCAACCACAATGATGCCTTACGCATAGAATTTTTTGTCCACAAGCACAAAGTTAGATGGGTTTTAATAGATGGCGGAGCAGGGTTGAATATATGCTCCCTCAAACTGGTTAAGGCTCTTGGATTCTCTGATGCATGCATAGACCCAATGAAAATCATAGTGATAAAAGCATACGACGATGAGGAATGCTCTTCACGGGGTGTTATCTCTCTTCCTATCAGGGTGGGACCGCTCATTGTAGACACAACTTGCCAGGTCCTGGATTTGGAACTACCATACAACATCTTACTTGGCCGTCCATGGATCCACGCCTTAAAAGCCGTTCTGTCGACATACCACCAATGCCTCAAGTTTGCTTTTGATGGTACAGAAGTAACCATATACAGAGACCCCGACCCTTTCCAATATTGTACCAATTTAAGGGGTATCTCCGAAAACCAAGTACCTATTAACCGAGAAGCACCTGGCTCCTCGTCCAAATACGTCGATCCTTCCACACTCATGTCATTCTCCACACCCACTTCATCCACGTCTTCCGCCATACCACCACCTTCCACTAGCCCTAAGACTAAGGCAACTATCAAAATCTAGGACCTGGGCTGCGAAGAGTTCAAACTAAATACAGCATACAGCATAACCACAATACCCACTCCTCCAAAGATATATGGTCGACCATGTTTCAGAATGGAACCACAAGAAACATTCAAAGTTCCACCGAATACAGTTTTCATCAAGTGGGGAGACATGAGTGATGAAGACCTTGCCGACATCACAGGATGGATCTATAAGGATACAATCTCACTACCTCCACTACCAGTTCAAAAATATGGCAAGGGTTACAACATTATGAAGGCTAAAGGCTACGATGGTACTAGTGGCCTTGGAAGAAATAAAAATGGTCGAAGGGAACCCATAGAAACTTTTCAAACCCCGAAGTATCTTGGATTAGCGTTTGGATCACTTAACAATGATGATCGGTGTACCTTTGGACTTTCAAATGAGTGAGTACATGCTTCTGACAGTGTCGAGACTACTAGGGAAACCCTAACTGAAACAAACTCCCATGAGTGGGAATTTGGCTCAGAACGATCCCTAAGTGACTGTTGCCTCGATGATTTGTTTGTCGAACCAAGGGAACTAACCTCTGAACAACGATTTTTGCAAACATTCAAAATTGAGCAGGCACCAAACAGTCAAAATCCCACTACCACTTCCCATGACACACAACAACCATCATCTGAACCCCCTTAGTCTAATCTATCCGAAGTGTCAGAAGACATTGATAGCCAAGGCTCTAAAACCTTCACTCATTATGACAATGAATATGACACTAGTGAAGGAGAATACTGGATAGAATCTGATGTCAAGTTGGACGATGATAACCTCATCTACAACATCAACGAATCCATCTGTATGCTATCGGCATCCTCACCCGAATTCACTAGCCTTGACAATGGCATTTCATTAGTCTACCCTGAACTAGTCGATTGGGACCAACAAGGACCGCCAGTTCTAGACACATTCCAAAATGATGAAGCCATTGCCGAATTCATGGGATTACGCGAAGGCATACCCAGTGGGGACCACAAATCAGGATTTGCTATTGATTTAGACTACACAGCATACTTCGGTGAGACGGTTCAGTCCTCTAGTCGCAAAAGTAAAAATAAAGTAAAAAATGAAACGTCTCTAGGTGAAAACCGAAAGGCACCTCTTGATGATAAAATAGTAAAAACAAAGGACGTATCTGTGGGTGAAAACCTCTCTGAGGCGCCCAAAGATGGAGGACTGGACTTTCTCCCCATGCAATAGGAGAAATCGGCCATGCTTGTTGAGAACACCATAGAGGATAACATTTCAACTCCAGAAGAGCCCAAGATGGTCCTATTTGCGGCATCATTGACAGATGAAGAGATACCAGACTTTCATAAATTCTTTGCAGAATGGAAAATAAACTTTGCATGGTCCTACGCTGACATGCCAGGATTGGACCCCGAACTAGTTCTACATCATACATACTAGTACTAATACTAAACGGTCAGCGGAAGTTGTGTGCCCTCAAGTTGCTCTGTGGTGCTAAAGTGAGCTAAAAGAAATTACTGGATGCCGGATTCATAAGGACTATAGATTATGTTGAATGGATTTCCAACCTAGTGTCGGTGACAAAGCCAAATGGATTAATTCGGGTATGTACAGATTTTTGGGACCTAAACAAAGCATGTCCAAAGGATGACTTTCCTTTGCCCAACATTAACATAATAGTGACCTAAGCATGACAGCAGGATGCTATCCCTCATGGATGGTTTCTTTAGTTATAATCAAATCCGCATTACTCTGAGGATCAACACAAAACAACATTTACTTGCCCATAGGGTACATCTTTGTTGAGCGTCATGCCAGGTCTCACAAAACTGGGTGACTCCTCAAAGGGCTATGACCACGTCTTCCATGACATGATGCACAATATAATGGGGATTATGTATAGCCTATTGTCCAAATCAGCAACAAGGAAAGATCATTTGAAGGTACTTGACAAAATTTTCCAAGAACTAGAGAGTACAAGTTCGTATAAACCTAAAATGTGTTTTAGGGTCACGTCAGGTAAGCTATTGGGGTACATAGTTTCCAGAAGAGGCATAGAGGTCGATCCGACAAAGGTTAAAGCAATCATAGACATGCCTCCACCTAGAGGGATCAGTGAACTTAGAACCCTACAAGGCAGAGTGCAATCTATTCACTTCGCTCCAATTGGCGGAATAAGTGCCACCCATTCCGATGCTCGTACGCAAAGGTGTCCCCTTTGTATGGACGGATAAATGTCAACAGGCCTTCCAACAAATCAAATATTACCTGCTATCAACACCAATCCTCATGTTGCCTATTCATGGAAAGCCATTAATTCTATACATCTCGACCACTAGTTCAGCACTGGGGGCATTACTGGCCCAAAATGATCATGAAGGGAAAGAAAGAGCAATCTACTACATCAGCCACACACTGATAGGCTATGAATTGAATTACACATACATTGAATGTGCATGTCTCGCAGTTGTCTTTGCGGCCCAAAAACTAAGGCATTATATGCTCAATCATCAGACACAACTGGTTGCCAAGATTGACCCATTGAAATATCTACTAAGTCGAGCAGCATTAATAGGCCGGTTGGCAAAATGGGTCATGATCCTAAGTGAGTACGACATACAATATGTTGAACGCAAGGCAATAAAAGGGCAAGTAATAGCAGATCAAATTTGGTAGATGCACCAATCCAAAATCTCATCCACTAGTGACTGATTTTCTTGACGAGTCCATTTTTCATGCGGAACCGGCAACACCATGGAAGCTATATTTTGATGGGTCTCATACTGGTCATGGCTCAGGCGCTGCAATCTTGTTTATCACACCATAGGGGGATTCAATTCCTAAGTCATTTCGAATCGCTTTCCCTTGTATGAATAACATTGCTGAATACAAAGAATTAGTTACAGGTCTCAAGTTGGCAATCAAATGGAAAATTCAGACATTGCTTGTATTCGGAGATTCCCAGCTAGTAATCAATCAGGTGAATGATGACTATGAAACAAAAGATGAGAAGCTTCTTCCCTACAAGAGGATGGTGGACAGTTTCCTGACACATTTCCAACTAATTTATTTTGAGCAAATCCCCAGGGCACAAAATAAGGCAGCTGACGCAATGGCTACTATTAGTTCTCTTTTGGACATCCCCAAAAATGTGTCACAATTTGATTTCCTAGTAGAACAACTGTTGATACCGGCATATGATATCCCAGAGTCAGAAATGGTTTGCGAACTTGTTGGTCCCAACTCTCCGTGGTATCAGGACACTTATGACTATCTAAAGACTCAAACCCTTCCACCGAACCTAACCAATAACCAAAAGAAGTCCTTCATTAGGAAATCTGCAAGATATGTCATTGTCAGTGACACCCTATACCGCCGTAGTTTCGACAATACCCTCCTTAGATGTCTTGACACTGATGAAGCATGTACAACCTTGCGAGAAGTACATGACGGTATATGCGGATCTCATTCGAGCGGTCCTACTCTGGCTAATAAACTAACGAGACTCGGGTATTATTGGCCGACAATGGAAAAAGATGCACTTGAATATGTCAGAACTTGTCGCAGAGTGCTCCGGATCCATAGTGAAGCTTAGTCCATGCTCCAGCACAGGAACTCCGGCCAATCACTTCTCCTTGGCCCTTCGCTCAATGGGGACTCGACCTCATGGGTAAGATTCATCCAACCTCATCCAACGACCACAAATTCATTATTACCACCATTGAGTAT
>VDFB02085432.1:0-24265 GCA_007258455.2 Sequoia sempervirens
GATCATCATGATCAACTGTGCCACTAAATGTGTCATGGATCAATATATTTGTACCATCATCTTCAACTGTGTTTTCTAGCGCATGATCATCTTCTTCCATAGCATCATTAACTTCATCTGCGATATTCATATCTCCATGTTCCTTTGCTTAAAAAACACATTCTATAGGGTGTGATAATCCATATCTTGTTCCCTAGGGCATCCCCCCTTTATAATAATTATTGACACAAATAATCCATGATCATGATCAAGTGATTTTATATATATATATAAAATGTTAAAATGATATAAACATTTACAAATTCAATCAATATAAACACATATAATGAACAACCTACCAATGGATGATAATCATACCCACTTCAATGTGACCATGCTTCCTACAATGTTTCTTAGCTATTATGATTAAAAGTCTTCTCATCTTTAAGCCCTTGCAATTATTGCAATGACAATAACATTTCCCATCACCCTTTCTTTTCAATCTAGCCCACAATCTATCAAGTGTTTGTTCATTTTGTTTTGCACTAATATTATCTGACATGATTTTTCTTTACCAAGCAAATATTTAGATCTTAAAAATATCAAACCCACACTCCAATAATTTTTAATCATAGATAGGTAACAAAATATAATAATTCTGATATTTTAGACCAAAAAAATTCGGCATGCAACCACACCTGCAAAAGTGAAGATAGCCTAAAGTTAATGACCCCAAAAAAAACTTTAAAATGCTAATTCCAGAAATTATTAAATTCTGATTTTACTATGATGTCCAACCGTTAGACTCCTAAAATTAGAATATTGAACTTGCACAACAAAATATGGAAATGAAATTCTAAAAATGCACAAGTCTAAAAATGAAATTTGATGAGATTTTGCTTTAAAATATGATTTTCAAACCTGGAAGTACAAATCTGACTTCACAAATTAATTCTGGAAAAAGACAATGACTACCCTCAACCTAGCGATATCTTCTTGAATTTTTTCTAATTTTTCCCAAGAAAACCATCAAAAGTTCTCCACAAACTGTCCTAAGTATACAAAATTCACAAGTAGAGCAAATTCAAAAGTATAGCAAAATGTTGTCACAATAAATAGTTGAGCTCACTTTTATTTATGTCAGCCACAATTTTGACTTCACATGTTCGTCAAAATTTTGACGAACGTCGAGGATAGAATTAAAAAAGAAAAGAAAATTACACATCAAATTATACATCTTTCGTCGTCAAATGAGTTAGTGGGTATATATAATAAAATAGGTCCCTAGTGGTGATGTAGGTTTAGGAATGTGATGTCAAGATACTAGTGAAGAGGGAATGCATGCTTTCCCCCAAATGTGAAAATGATATATGGAATGATATCATAGGAGATGAATGGGAAGGATAAGTTTCCCTCGCTAAAATAGGTGTGGCTCTAAAATCATGATAAGGAAATTGATGGATGTGCACATGAAATTAGGGGAAGGAATGACACACTATTGTAAGGATATGGAAAGGATATATTTTCATATAATAATGGATTTCAACAAAGAGAGGATAAAACCAAATCCTTGTCTATTCTAGTTTACACTTATTCCTAAGGGTTGGTCTTGACCTTCAATTTACCCATTTATTGCCCTTAATTGGATCTTTAATCATATAAATGGCCCCTTAAATATTAAAACTTAAATTAAAATCTGAATTTAACTTTACATCTCTTTGTGACCTTGCACAAGCCCTAGCCATGAAAGCCTTCTTTGACATTTAGTGTTGCATTAACTTGGGTTGGTAAAAATTTTGCACTCTAAAACTAGTTTAAGAAGGATGGAAATGGTTGTGTAACTCATTAACATCCTTTTGAAGCTGAATAACCTATTATGAGCATGATTAGGTGAAAAATAAAGCCTCATACATAGATTGGCCTTCAATAAAATTAAATTGCAATCTAGAAATAAAATTGGTAATATCTAACCGCATGGTCTTAGTTATATATAACTAGTTATGACCATGATATTGATTTGTGTTTAAGATGTAATTGAGCTTGCAGCTAGTAGGACCAATTGTCTAAAATAATTCTAAATTGGAATTGTCCTAATATGTCTACAAGTTTAATAGATGGATGAATCTTGAGATAGATTCAAATCCTCCAAGGGAGTGTAGTAGTTCCCCACAAGTTTCTAGAAGGATGAACAATCTTTAGTTTATTCTTTCAAATTATAATGTAATAGAAAAATTTTCCTAAAAAATTAAGTCATAAATTATAGATTTATCCAAGTTGTTAATGATAGATTTTCCCATAGTTAATATTCTTATGGGTCTTTAATTGTAATTTCTAACAAAACTAACAATGTTCCTTGTGTTTAAACTACTTCATGACATGACCCTTTCTTGGATTTTTATTCATTTCATATATCTCTAGTTAAGGAAATGCAATATTAAGAGGTAAATCTAAGAGGCCATGCTCAATGTGTAATGTTTAAAGGAAATGCATGCCACTATATGATCAAGGAAAGTATTGAATGTTCAAAGAATAACATCACAGTAAGGTAAATTTAATAAGAATGAATATGATAACAAAATCAAAGAATTATATTAAGCATGTATGATAAGAAGTGACAAAGCAACATAAGAAATCAAAGTGGTTCAGGTGATAGTCAAAGGTGAAATATGAAGTAGGAGAATAATGAATAAAATATAAACCCATGGAAAATGAAGGAAAATGTAAAGCATATGTATAAATAGAACATTGCTTAAAATCTGAGATTCAATTTGAGAAATTACCCAATTATGTGCAGTTTGTTTTCCTTCTTGCATCAAACTCCTAAAATATTAGAGATTTTCATGAAGTTGCTTCATTTTCAATGTTAAATTTTATATAAATCTAATAGAATTACTAAAAACTATGGAAATAACCAATCTATAATATGAAATTAAAACAAAAAAATCATGATTAACATTGCAACACTACAAACATGAAAATATGAGTTCATATAATCAAATTTCATGTAAAAACTCTGGTATTTCCTCCTTGCTATGTTGGAAAACAAAAAAAGGTTGTGCAAAGGTGGTGGAATGTGTAAAAATGCATGTGCTTTCCCCAACAACATGAAAAGCATTTTTTTGTTGGATAACACACATAAGCAAGAGAATAAAAGAGCATGTGAGCATAGATCACGAATGTCCTACTTTTTTACCTTTTTACAACTTCCCAAAATGTTCTTGCTTTAAAGTGTGATTGTGCTTTGACTTGCTCAAAGCGTGAGCATGCTTTGGGTTGCTTAAGATGTGAGAAAAAATCAACTTTTTCAAAGTGTGCTCACATGTTGCATTTATAGGGTTATAGATTAGGTTAGGAGGATAATATTTCTTAAGGATTTAGATCCCCCTAATACAATTATGAGATCTAAACTTTTGTTTAAAGTTAATCAAAATTAGGGTATGATATTTTTTTCTACTAGTCGCAATTATGTCGTTGGTGCATCAAGTGAGATTATAGTCTTAGTTTCTAATGTATATAGACTTTCAAGTTTAATTATTGATTTATTATCCTTAGTATTCACCATAATACTAGCCTCCTTCTAAAATAAATGCATAGTTAAGCTTATGGGTTTCTATAGAGGAAATATTGAATCAACCTTGAACACTATCCATCAACACTCAACCCTAGATATCGAATATCCTTATACCCTCAATCCCTATACCCTATACACTTAACCCTATACCCCCATCCCTGAACACTATCCCTCAACCCTATACCCTATACCTTAAACCCTAAACCCTAAACCCTCAACCCTCAACCCTCAACCCTATACCCTCAACCTTTTACCCTAAACCTTGAACATTGTCCCTCAATCATATACCCTCAACCCTATACTTAAACCATAAACCATACACTCTCAACCATTATACCTATGCATTTCCCTCAACTCATACCCTAATACCTATACCCTATACACTTAACCTTATACACTCAACCCTAAACATTATCCTATATTAATGGAAAAGGTATCCCTTTTTCTTAATTTAAGAATAATTAATATTAAAATGAGCTTAATGTTTCCTTGATTTAGTGTTGTAATGTGTTTCACACATTCACATTAATTTTAGGGCCTTTTAAAACTAAATGGACTTAATTGTGACTTATTTAGGGTGTTGTAAGGTGTATCTTTACAATTTCACACTAATCTAGGGCTTTATTAATTAATTGAAGTCAAATTTCCATAATTGGACCCTTTAATTCAAATTCAAGCCTAATTAATTTCAAATTTTGAGGGATAAAACTTGACATTCATAAATGGATTTACATAACACTTAATTTTAGAAGTTGTGTGTCCTAGGTAAGTGACCTAAGATCCATTCATGACATGGAGAATGGGTACTTACTAGGTCCTAGGACCCTATTTTTACATAACATTTCATATTTCCCAAAGTGTGTCCTAGGTGAGAGACCTAGGACCCATTCACCACATTGCAAATGGATCCTCACTTAGAACTAGGACCACTTCTTGAATATATGTTTTTTGTAGTATTTTAATGATTTCAAATCCATTTTTGATATTGGCTTGTGATATTTGAATTTTGGGAATTAATGAAAAGATATGTATAAATACAAGGTTATTTCACTTAGTTTCACCTATAAATTTTGATTCAAGCATCCTAAAATTTCACAAGAGCATTGATAGAGAATTCAAGAGAAATTTCTAAGGCATTCAAGGGTAGATTATTAAGATTATTGTAGCAATCAAGATTCCATTGTCATGTCAAAGATGGATTGCATCATGTATGTTGTTTGAGATAATGTATTTATCTAGCATTCAAGATCTAATCAAGCATATTCAAAGGCATTTCTTCACATCAAGGTTCATGACCAAGATCTACATTCATTGAGGCTACTTCATGCTAGATTGCAGATTTTCTATCCAAGGTTCAATTAAGGTGTGGTGAGTTGTAACATTTCATTTTGTTCATTCATCATTCCTTTGATGCTTTCATTCATTTCAAGGTTTAATTACCAAAATAGGATTTGACCAAGGAAAACCCATATTCCCTAACAAACAACATTTTCTCTCCTTTGATGTGTGATTGTAGGTTTTAGGTTGAAGATCTATTGAGAGAAATATTGGAGAAATTTGCAAAGTTTTCAAAGTTGTCACCTTTCTTGAAAAATCATGGAAACTAAGCTACATGATTTATTTTTGGCTTTCCAACAATGTCCAACTAGAATATGGAAGTGCAGATTGAGAAGAATAGAACCCATAAATTGATTTTTGAAAGCCCTAGCCATGAACCATTCACCATAGGGAAAATGAGTCGTCAGTGAGATTTGAAAAGCACTTTTGGTGAAAGGTACACAACATTTAACCCTTTCTAGATTTTCCTTTTTTTGGTAGTTGGGTTGGATTTAATTTTATTTATTTATTTACATAATATAGCACACATATTGAATGAAATTAGAGTGAATTTGGGTTCATCATTTTGTTTCATTTTAGTGAACCTAGTTTCCTTCGTTTCATTTTGGTGAACCTAACCTTTGATCATTACATTTTCTGATTTTGGAGTTCTTTTTATCTTAGATTTGGATCTTGCATTCATTTTCATTGGTTATGATAAAATGAAAAAAATTCCTATAAAAGGCACTTGGAGCAAAACATGGTCAGACATGTGACCATAACACATATAGGGGAAAAAATAAAAAGATTGATATCACTGCTTTAACAATTCACTGTGACCAAAAAATTGTGGTCAGCTAATATGGTCAACATACAAAGATTCTTTTAATACTAAAACCTATGAAAGCCTCGAACATGTTAGCCTAAAAACATGAAATCACAGTTTTAATATTTAAAGACCAAAAAATAAGGCCTTCGTACCAGACGCCTACCGATAACTTGATGTGTACCTACGACCAGTGATGTTGACGACCTGTGCAATGTACAGGTGGATGTAACCAATGTATAGCCATTCAAGCAATCAATCACTCAAAGTTAAAAACCAGTGACAAAGGCCCAACAAATTCTATAGTAGTCGACGATATGGGTGAGTGACCGGTGTGCAATACAGAGTACCCAATGCAAGCGGTGTTTTTGATGGGACTGACCGATGTAGGGTAATGTACGTCGATAAGAGATTTGACTGCCAATATGTGGATGTGAGGATTGGATGGTACGCCGACAATGAGAGGATAGCCCGCAGACTTATACGATCTATAGATTACGCTGGAGAAGGCTGAATAGTCAACGTTGGCGGGTGGGAAAAGCAAGATCAGCTGATGGGAATAAGCACGGTGTTCAGCGAAACAACAAATGGGATAATTAGAGTACAACATGACTTGCCAACAAAATTAATGCCTCTACCACAAGCTTGTAATAGTCCGCATAATTTTAATAAAGTCCCCAATGAAATATATTGCCATACAATATTTTCACTGATTTACAATAAAAATTTTCCCCAAAATTAATAAAATACCTGCAGAAAATATTTTTAGAAATAATTTTTTTGCGAAAATATGACAATCGTACCGCTTAGGAGGCTGTTCCAGCAAAACAAAATTTCCTCAAAAACAACTTTACCCAAAATGGATGAATTTACAGTCAAAATTCATCTGTGGAGCCTTCTAATCTCAACCATGAGGTCCTTGCAACCCCAATCTGCACCTAGCAAAAATCTTCAAGCCAACACAATACTCTCAGATCTGGGAAGGAATCTGTAACACATGGAGAGATCTGATACCATGTGGGAGTAAATGGTGACTCCCCAACACCCCCAAGAATAGTTGCGACCAAAACCACTTCCACAAGAGAGAGAATGGCAAGAAATCTTGCTTCACAATGCAAGATTGATTAATGGTTGAATATTGATGATGCAAATATACAAGAGATGCCTTGCTTATAAGGGCAAGGTAGAGATGTAGTAATGAACATGATGTTGACAAATTTCATAATCCTATGACATGAGACAACTAACAACCTAATCACCTAGGAAATGATGCATTACTTAGCTAGATAAGATAAGTTCTAGATAAGCCAACTAAGAGTTCTAGAAAGAATATTTTTCCTAAGTAAACTTAATCATGTGAATATGTCCCTTAATTTACCTAGTGAGTGAATTATCTAAGTACAAGACATTTATTCACACCAACATACTGAATATAATATCCCAGAATTCAAAATTTGAATGTAATGAAACTAACCATAATTACCAAAGATTTGACACTAAAATGTAGTACAAAATGAATTGTTTGAAAGAATGCCTCAAAGAGATGTCATTTCATGGAATGAAATCATATGATTGCAGAATGTGCACAAAATGGATTTTGAAAGGAAGCTCTCAAAATATTTGAATTAGTGAAGCACTCTGGAACACTGACATTGTAAGTTTTTCTTGTGTTTTAGATGCATGAATTCATGCAGGTTTAGTGGATGAGGGTTGCACATACTTCACACATTAGTAACCCTTATTGCATTACATATATAGTTGATCATTAGGTGTGCATGGTTGACCTTCATGCCCATGCTAGCTATCTTGAGGACACCCTAAACATTATTACTGAGATTCTAGTTAAACCTTTGGTTCTTGTGGATCATATATGAATAAAGGTTGAGTATTTGAGAAACACTGCATTTTTTAGTTGGATCCTAAAAATGCTACAACTTATGTTCTTCTCTAAATCATTTGTGCAGAAGCAAGTAGGTGTGGTGAGGTTCAAATCGTAAAGAGATTGATGAAAGATAGAGGAATTAAAAAGATAGCTGCATGTAGTTGGATTGAAGGGCATAAAATGGTACATGCTTTTTTTTGTAGGAGACAAATCACATCCACAAACATGGGAGATCTATGAAAAATTGGAGAAATTGGCTTGGAAAATGAAGGAAGCGGGGTATTTCCAAATTCAAGACTTTTACTCAATGCTATGGAATAGAAGAAAAAATAATCATTTATCTACCACCATACTAAAAATTTAGCAATTGCATTTGGTTTATTAAACATGGATCCTAGTACAACTATTAGAGTTGTTAAGAACCTTCAAGTATGTTCTGATTTTCACACTGAATCTGAATTCATCTCCAAGATTGTTGCAAGGGAAATTATTCTAAGAAATTTGAACCTTTCCATCATTTTAAACAGGGACAATGTTCTTGTGGAAAATATTGTTGATGCTAAATGAAACAATCTGAAAAATAGGCTTACACTATAATAGTGTGCACTACATCAGATATCTAGTTATAATGAAGGGACATCCATCAAAGCATAACAATAGGGATTTTTTTTGTCATATGTTGTAGTTACAAGTGCCCTACTAGACATACATGAAAATGTGGAAGCAATATATACAAGGAAAGAAAACTATTTCAAAAAAATGCCTCAAAGAAATGTGATATTTCTTTTAATAGTTTAACCGTGATACCACACTGTTTTGAGATGATCCTTGTGGTGATGCAAGATGTTATCACTACATTGCACTATTATTGCTTGGCCTTTGTGATAATATGAGATGTTACCGCTACACTATACCATTATTGTTCAGCCTTCATGGTAATGAGGGATGTTACTGCTACACCACACTATTATTGCTCGGCCTTTGTGGCAATGTGGGATGTTACTACTACACCATACTATCTTAATGGCTCTTGTGGAGATGTGGGAGAAGTATTTGAGTTACCACCATACCGCACATTTATTTTTCAGCCTTCGCGGTGATGCGAGATGCTACTGCTACACCGCACCATGTCTTCTTGGCTCTTGTAGTATGGCGATACTATGAAACTTGTCACAATAGTCTTATGAAACTTTTCATGACCATCTACTACCTTGACACAATAGTCTTATGAAACTTGTCAATATGTATGGGTACCCTTTAAATTACATTCATATCTATAAGGAAAAACATGGCAATGGTTACACCAATAAATAGTTAACTAGAAAACATGAATTTTCAATACATAATTGAGAATATATGAAGAGTTAAGTCAATGAGTGAACATCCTTGGAGAATTGTCATCAGAAGTATGACAATCCAATAGTTCATAGTAGAAAATCATATACCCTCAAAGACCTAATAATCATAATAGGCCTAGTGATAGCTTTTAGAGTCATAAGAATAAATTCATAAGAGAATAGATGCAAGAGCATGAAAAGACAATGAGATGGAAGGGTAGTTGGTGGAGTTGAAGAATCAGACCTATAGTGAGAAGGTAGGGAGAACAAAGTAATTTACAATCAAGAGCATCATGGAAGTTTCTTAGGTGACTATATTTTGGCAAGGAGAGAACTTAGTGACAACATTATCATCAAAACAATAAGGATACTCAAAACCCTACCAAAACCTAGGGCCTTTTTCATCACCTTGTAGAGATCTCAAACATGTATGAAAATATTTCATAGAGACTAATATCATCTCTATTTTTTATGATCACAAAAAGTAACAAAAGTAACAAAAATTTAGAATTATAAAGTGATGAAAATAAGTACATGGAAAGTACATTATGCTGAATTTAAAAAAAAATAAAAAATTAACCATTAACTATCCAATATAATCTAACAAAATACAAGTCTATAATGCAATATTATGATTAACAAAATGATAATTTTAATGGTTATCTCAAGGTAGCCAAAAAAAAATTGTGCAAGTGAAAAATAATACCCTTAGATTATTCTAAAAAAATAACATTTTCATTTACATCATTTTCAAGAAACAATTTTTTAGCTTCATCCAGCTATTCAAAAATCAAATCAAATCTGCAACGATCTCAAAGATTTAAAGGTTTAAAAATATAATATTTTTAGATCTATGCTTTGGTAAACTTCATCATAGAAGGATGGGTCATCACCTCATTTATACCTAGATGTGGAACTACCTTTGTTGTTTCCATAGAATCCAAAATAGGCCTAACAAATGCTAGAAGAAATAACCCTGTAAACATTTTAAGTAACCGATTCTATTGTACATTAAAGATTTATAATATGAAGTTTAGCTATTCAAATAGCTTAATAATTTTAAGTTATAAATGATAAATAGGCTTTAGAAATTCAAAAAAATCCACATCTAAAATTTTAAATGTCTTTATTGTATCTATTTACCATTGTTAGAGAGTTGCAAACTATGAATTGTCCTTTGTCCTCCAAGACTGAGAAAGGAATAACACTGTCAAAGAGTGATTGAATCATAACAAACAGTCCAAAAAAAAAAAAAGTTACCGTCAAATGGTGACAAAGATCTATCCTCTAAGTCATTTGCACATGGTGATTTAGAACACGATGAGTAAGAAGTAAAAGAGCACTAGATCATAGCACTACAAAATGGTCATGAGTTATGCAATGAACTTCATTGTTCTTTTGATCACAAAGGAGATCGAGATAATAACCAATATACTGATGTGCACAAATAATGTTCATGGATTGCAAACTTCCTTACAAATCAATTACCACAATAGAGTTTGAGGTGAATTGCACTTGCTATTTTATGCTGATATGGATATGTTCTAACCTATAGTTAATTGTTGTAGCATAACAGATAGGATAAATAGTTGTGCACATACCATTGTTTCAAATTCTAAATTGCTATGCCTTATTCTAGGAGAAAATCACATGGGGATTCTATACATAAGACACCATTGTTTCAAATTCAAAATTGTTTCCTCTTTCACAATTGTTTGCTTCATTTACTTGATCTAAGATAGCCTGTTGTATAGAAGATTCTCTCAAAATCATAGTAAAATCCTTTATTATAGGATGATTTTTTAGATATTTCCCATCATAACAATGAACAAAAGCATCAGTCATTAACATGAACTTTGCAAGAGTTTCATCAAATTCTACTTTTCCATTCTAAATTTTATTCCCAATTTCATCCATGAAGAACTTCCTCATCCTATAGATCCTGTTGTTAGCCATAACATTACCAAGTGTCGAGGATAGCTTCAAGTTTTTACCCAAGAAACAATTGACAAAATTGGGCCTTACCAGATCAAAATCTGGTAAGGCCAAATTTTGTCAATTGTTGCTTGGGTAAAAACTTGAAGCTATCTAGTAAGGCAGAATTTTTTCAATTGTTGCTTGGGTAAAAAATCAAATCTATCCTCGACACCTAGTAAAGTTATGGCTAACAGTAGGATCTAAAGGCTGAGGAAGTTCTTCATGAATGAAATTGGGAAATAAAATTCAGAATGGAAAAGAGAGTGGAAAAGTAGAATTTGATGAAAGTCTTGCAAAGTTTAGGTTAATAACTGATGCTTTTATTCATTCTTATGATGGGAAAGATTCTAAATAGTCATCCTAGAATAAAGGATTTTACTGTGATTTTGAGAGCATCTTCTATACAGCAAGCTATCTTAGATCAAATAAATGAAGCGAATAATTGTGAAAGAGCCAACAATTTTGAATTTGAAACAATTGTGTCTTATGTATAGACTCCCCTTATGATTTTCTCCTAGAATAAGGTATAGAAATTTAGAATTTGAAAAAATGGTATATGAAAAACTATTTAGCCTATCTTTTATGCTACAACAATTAACTACAGGATAGAACATATCCATATCAGCATAAAATACAAAGTGTAATTCACCTCAAACTCTATTGTATCTGAGTATGATAGTACATGAGCTTCTAGTGTTTCTAGATGAAACCTATAGGTAAAAAGTGTAATCTACATTTGAAGGAACTATCTTCGAAGCTCTTCCATAAAATGAGGGATAAAAAAAATAGAAGAAAAGCAATACCATAATTCTAAAGTAACAATTTGTATCGAGCCAAATGTTAGAAAGTATAATTAAAAAGACAAGTCCTTACAATTGGACCTCAAATTGGACCAAGCAGATTTATGATTTTATCTTTAGAATGTAGGAACTTTATTTGTCAGAGCTTCATGACCTCAAATTGGATCTAAAATTGGTCTAATTAAATTTATGATTTTATCTTTAAATGTAGGATACTTTCTCTGTCAGAGCTTCACTACCTCAAATTGGATCTAAAATTGGTCCAGTAGATTTATGATTTTATCTTTAGAATGTACAAAATTTCTCTATTGGATATTAAAGATCTCAGGTTGAATGTCCAATTGGATCAATAGATTTTTTATTTTATCTTTAGAATAAAGGAACTTCCTTTGTGAGATATTTGGAAATTCCTACACTCAAGTTTTGCTTCCCAATGAAAACACTCGGAAGTGTTTCAAACCAGTTGAAAGTACTCTCCAACCTAGTTATGACACCGATAGCAATCCAATTTTTCCTAAACCATCCATACCTAAACATTGCATCACAATATATTCTTCCTGCACATAAAAAATCTACATATTAACCCCTTCTAAATAAAACTCAAAATCATCATAAAACCATAATTAATAAATCATTTCACCTTCAGAAATAATCTGATGTCATTTAATATAAAAAAAAACCTGTATAAATCACAAAAAATCCATGAAGCCATCCATCCAAAGAGAAAATAAGCAATGCAAGGATTTGAGCAATATAAGTAGAAAGGGTTATGTTGTAATGATAAGGGAATCACCATATTAGCACAACCGAGGAAAAAATTCTTGTGACTGTAATTATGTGATCCATAACTCTATTGGTCATGTGGTACAATTGTGATATAACAAATACATGATGCATTCATGTGTGACCCAATTTTAATGTGGCTATGTTGTGATAGAAATGGAGGCACTCATATGAGCACAATTCATGTACAAATGGTGCAGGAGCACCAAATTGAAAATTTTGGTTCTTAGTGTGTAATGGAGTCTAGTTTGTGTGTAAGGTGTTCTTTTCATGTTATAATAGGGTCATGAGACCAAAAAAATTTATGTAATCAATAGTTCTAGTTGTGTGTGTTGTTGAGTTTGTTCTAAACTTAGTAGGTGATTAAGGTTGTTTAATGTTTTTGTGCCAAATTTGAATGGAAGTTGGAAGTTCAATGGTCACAACCCCTATTTTCAGTTGTGAACCATTGGTATCCTTTGTAAAACATCATAAAAGGCCTCCAAAACTCTCGAGGCAGGTTGGCATGTTGAAATTTTGGAGAAATAATACATTATACTCTGCTTTTGGTGTTGTTTCCTAAAAATTGTTGTGTTTCTTCATTTTGTACGAATCCATACTATCTGTAATCAATGTAAAACCTCTAAAATTTGGTGGAGCCTCAAATTAGCTTTCATTTGATTCCTATTTGAGGGGATTTCATTAATTTTTTTGGGAGAATAGTTCAATTCTCTGAAAGTACTCTGTAAATTAGGGCTTTTAGGGTTTTGGTAGAATAATGGAGTTTTAAGGCCATTCCACCATGGTGTAACTTAATAAATGGGTGGAATGGGCCTGTTAGGATGTAGGGAGGTGTTTTATTTGTTTGTTTGGTAGGGTGGTGTGGAAATCAAACCTATAACACGTGCTTGAAGGTTGGCAAGTTGATTGCCAATGGTGAAATTGTTGGTTTTTGGTTAGGATAGTGAAATTGTGGATTGTCTCGTGGAAACTAACATGGAATATGTTAGTTTTGTGATTGGTTCTTAGTGTCTATGAAGGTTTTGAGGATAGGGGAGCAATATTTGATAGACCTCCTTTGGAAAAGAGGCCCAATTAGGCCATTGTGAAACATTGAAGGGTTGATTGTACTGAGACATTCTGAAACAACCATAGTAGAGGATTGGATATGTTGAACAACAACCAAAAGGGTTCCTAAATTGGTGTACAAGAAGTGGTGAAGTGGTATGAGGTTGGATATATAGTTGAATAAGTGTGTCTCCAAGGCTACAAGCAAATAGGTGGCTCAAAGAAGGAATTCACCCTTGAAGTTGTTTAAGACCTTCCAAACTAGTTGGGAATTGTTTGTTGGAATCCAATACCACCCTATCTTGCATTAGGTGGTATCAGAGCTTAGGTTCTGATTGGGAGAGTTGTGTGTGGAATCAATTTGTAGAAGAGGTGTGTAGGAGAAAGAGGGCAAGATGCCTCCTAAGGGAAATATAGTACTCTCAATAGAAGTGATGACCATAAAGGAGAATCAAGATGGAATGTTGGCTAGGATA
Organism: Sequoia sempervirens; assembly: GCA_007258455.2. Classification (NCBI taxonomy): domain Eukaryota; kingdom Viridiplantae; phylum Streptophyta; class Pinopsida; order Cupressales; family Cupressaceae; genus Sequoia; species Sequoia sempervirens. Next base: position 13,996 of record VDFB02085432.1, read on the forward strand.
GTAGCCTTAGAAGCAAACCAAAGAAGGAAGAGGGTCCTTGATGAGGAAAGTGACCAAGAAGAGGAAGAGAATGAAGGGGAGAGTGAATCCCCTCAAGGTGGAGCCCAAGAAGAAGAGTTGGGTCCAGATGAGAGAAATTTTATAAAGGTGCTTTAGGCTGCTAGAGGAGACAACATGGATATCAAGTTGGATTTTCCAACCTATGGTGGAAAAATGAATAGTGAGGAGGTACTTTACTGGATAGATTCCCTTGACAACTACTTTGATTACAAGGAGACCCCTAAAAATAATAAAGTGAAATTGGCCAAGACAAAGGTAAAAGGGCCAGCATTGACTTGGTGGAACTACCTTCAAGAAGAGAGGGTAAAGAAGGGCAAGCCCAAGATCAATTCTTGGGATAGAATGATATCAAAGGTGAAAGCCCAATTCTTACTGGGTGACTATGAGGTTCAAACCTTTAGGAGATTACAAAATTTGAAACATAGAGAGATGGATGTGATGGTATACATAGAAGAATTCCATAAACTAAGCATGAGAGTAGGGCACCATTAAAGTGAAGTGGAGAAAATTGCAAGGTACATCAATGGTTTGAGGGTTAGTATACAGGATGAGTTGAGCTTATCCACTCCTAGAAATGTTGAGGAGTGTTTCCAACTGGCTACAAGGGCTGAGGAGAAGATAAAAAGGAAGCAAGAGAAGCATCAAAGAGGTAGAGGAAAGTATAATAGAGGAAGAGGTAATTTTGGAGGGGGGAAGATCATAATTTCTAAAGCAACAAGGAGTATATAGTGGATAATAAAAGCAAGCTAATGAACCAAGAGGAGGATTTAGGGGAAGGAGATCAAACACAAGAGGTAGATTTGGAAACCAAGGTAGGGGATCCAATACCTTTGTTGGGAGATGCTACCAATGTGGCCAATTTGGTCACCCTACTTGGATATGTCCTAATAAACAAAGCACAAGTTCGCATGGGGGTGAGAGAAGGACACAAATTGTCCAAGAAGAAGATGGAGAGAGTGTAAATTCACCTTCATTGCATGCAGGTCCAAAAGTGGGAGAGAGTTTTCTCATGAGGAGGACACTAATCAAGATCCCAACTACCAAGGAACCACCACAAAGGAAGGGTTTATTCAGAACTACATGTAAGGTACAAGGCAAGGTATGCAAAGTGGTAGTGGAATCTAGTTTTACTGATAATCTTGTTTCATTAGAAATGGTAGAAAAGCTAAAACTTAACAGGATCCCTCATTCTACACCATATAAGATCTCTTGGCTTAATAAAGGTCAAAAAGTGCTTGCAAGTGAACAATCATGGGTGGAGTTTAATATTGGACCATATAAGGCTAAGGTGCTATGTGACATCATCCCAATGGATGTATGCCGCCTCCTCTTTGGCAGGCCTTAGAAATTTGATAGAAAGGCCCAACATGATGGTGAAAATAACATCTATGTCATTGATAAGGATGGGGTATCATATACCATCACACCTATGAAAGAAGATGAAAGTGCAGACCATGAAGGACCTAGTGTCATGATTATGAAAGAGAAGGAGTTTTTGACGAGTCTTGAAGAGGGAGAAGGTGGATATGCTATTGTGGGAAAGCTAATTTTTGATGCAGCAGCAAATGATAGTGAAAAGGTCACTGATGAAGTGCAAACCTTGCTTGATAGGTATGAGAACATTTTTGTGGATGAGTTACCAATCACTTTGCCACTAATCCATGATGTTAGTCACCATATAGACTTAATCCCTGGTGCAAGTATTCCAAATAAGGCTGCTTATAGAATGACACCTCAACAAAATGTGGAGATCAAAAAATAGGTGTAAGAGTTGTTGGATAAAGGTTTGGTGAGGAAAATTCTAATTCCATGTGTTGTTCCAACTATTTTGGCACCCAAAAAGGATGGAGAGTGGAGGCTTTGTATGGATTCAAGGGCCATCAAAAAAATAACTATCAAGTATACATTTCCCATACCTAGGATGGAAGATCTTATGGACAATTTGGCAGGGGCAAGGTAGTTTTCCAAGAGAGATTTAAAAAGTGGATATCACTAGATAAGAATAAGAGAGGGTGATGAGTGGAAGCCAACTTTTAAAACCAATGATGGCCTCTATGAATGATTGGTGATGCCCTTTGGGCTAACTAATGCTTTGAGTACATTCATGAGACTCATGAATGAGGTGTTGAAGGACTTCATCAATAAGTTTGTAGTAGTATACCTAGATGATATATTGGTATTTAGCAAAACAAAGGAAGACCACTTGGAGCACTTGGATAGGGTGTTGGGGAAATTACATGAAGAAAAATTGATGATTAACCTCAAGAAATGTGAATGGATGAAATGAGAGCTGATATATTTGGGCTTTGTGATCTCAGGAGGTGAGTTGAAGATGGATCCTAAGAAGGTTGAGGCCATTCTTATTTGGTCAACACCTCAGACAGTTGGAGAAGTTAGGAGCTTCCATGGGCTAGCAAGCTTCTATAGGAAGTTTGTAAATAATTTCAGTCACATTGTTGCACCAATGATATAAAACATCAAGGGAGAGAGGAAAGGAAGATTCCAATGGACCAAGGAGGCTGATCAAAGTTTTGAATATCTCAAGAAAAAGGTAGCTCAACAACCAATCCTTACTCTTCCTGATTTTGATAAAGTCTTTACTATTGAATGTGATGCTAGTGGTTTTTCCATAGGGGTAGTACTTAGTCAAGATGGGAAACCAATTTAATTCTTTAGTGAGAAGTTGAATGAGGCTAAGAAAAGATACTCATCTTATGATTTAGAATTATATGCTATGGTGCAAGCTCTCAAGAAATGGAAGCACTACTTCTTGCCTAAATAATTTATGGTGTTTACTAAAAATCATGCCTTGAGTTTTCTGAATAGCCAGGAGAAATTGAACCATAGACATATGAAGTGGGTTGAGTACTTGCAGTATTACACCTTTACTATAAAGCATAAGAAGGGACAAGCCAACAAATTGGTTGATGCTTTGAGCAAGAGGTAGTATTAGTGCAAGAGGTACAACTTCAAAGTGTGGGTATAGACTCACTCAGAGGTATGTACAAGGATGATGAAGATTTTCATGATGCTTTCACCATTTGTGAACAGTTACAAGGGTCTTTTCATAGTGAATATGTAGACTATGTTACAAGATGGGTTACTCTTTAAGGGGGCTCAACTATGCATTCCAAGGTGCTCAATGAGGGAAAATTAGGTTAGGGAGAAGCATAGTGAGAGCCTAGGAGGGCATTTTGGCTCTGATAAGACTTTGGATCAAGTTAAAAGATTATACTATTGGCCTAAGATGCACTTGGATGTCAAAAAGTTTGTGGAAGGTTGTGTCATCTGTCAAAAGGCTAAAGGAACAAGTTCAAATGTTGGTTTATACAAACCATTTCCAACACCTACCAGACCATGGGAAGCTATAAGCATGGATTTTGTCCTAGGACTGCCAAGTACATCAAAAGTGTATGATAGCATATATGTTGTAGTAGATAGATTTAGTAAGATGGAAAACTTCATTGCTTATAAAACCACCAATGATGCTTCTCACATTTCAAGTTTATTCTTCAAAGAAATTGTAAGAATTCATGGTTTTCCATTGTCTATAGTGTCTAATAGAGATTCAAAATTTATTGGCCATTTTTGGAGGACATTGTGGAGAAAATTGGGAACCAATCTAGCCTACAGTTCTTCCTACCACCCTCAGAAAGATGGGAAAAATGAGCTTGTCAATAGGTCTTTGGGGAACTTACTGAGGTGTCTAACTAAAGAGCATAGGAAATCTTGGGATCTGATATTATCATAGGCAGAGTATGCCTACAATGACTTAGTTAACCAGACTATTGGAAAAATTCCCTTTGAGGTTGTATATGGGATGCACCCTAGAGGTGTCTATAAGTTAAGAGATCTAAGTGGAGTGAATATTAGGAGTTCTCAAGGAGAGGATTTTTTTGTGGCCATGCATGATATACACAAGCACGTTAAGGAGACAATTGAAAGGAATGTGGATAAATACAAGAAGGCATATTTGAAGAGAAGGATGTACAGTTTAAGGTGGGTGATTTAGTGTTGGCACACCTAAGGAAACAAAAATTTCCTAAGGGGAAGTACATCAAACTGATGATGAAGAAAATAGAACCCTGCAAAGTGGTCCACAAGTATGGAAACAATGCCTATGAAATTGAACTCCCACTAGGAGTTTCCATATTACCTATCTTTAATGTGACTGACCTATATCCCTATAAGGGGTCTATTTTTGCAAGAGAAGAAGTAGGTGAACCTGTGAATGCTAATGAAGACTAGATCAAGGATCTTCCACCTGCTCAACCCATGCAGCTTGAGACTATCCTAGATTCAAGGGAGGTGAAGAGAACAAGGAGAAAGGTATACAAGAAACATTTGGTCAAGTGGCTTGGACTTCCTGAAGAAGAAGCAACCTGGATGTCTAAAGAAGACATTGCAAAACATGGAAGGACTATTGTAGACCTCCTTTCATCTGGAGGATGAAATTTCTCCTCCTTGGTTGTATGGTGCAAGAGCACCAAATTGAAAATTTTAGTTCTTAGTGTGTAATGGAGTCTAGTTTGTGTGTAGGGTGTTATTTTCATGTAGTAATAAGGTCATGAGACCAAAAAAATTGATTTAATCAATAATTCTAGTTGCGTGTGTTGTCGATTTTGGTCTAAACGCAGTAGGTGATTAAGGTTGTTCAATGTTTTTGTGCCAAATTTGAATGGAAATTGGAAGTTCAATAGGCACAACCCTTGCTTTTAGTTGTGAGCCATTGGTATCCTTTGTAAAACATCATAAAAGGCCACCAAAACTCTTGAGGTAGGTTGGCATGTTGAAATTTTGGAGAAATAATACATTCTACTCTGCTTTTGGTGTTGTTTCCTAAAAATTGTTGTGTTTCTTCATTCTATACAAATCCATACTATTTGTAATCAATGTAAAACCTCTAAAATTTGGTGGAGCCTTGAATTATATTTCATTTTATTCCTATTTGAGGGGATTTCATCAAGTTTTGTGGGAGAATAGCTCATTTTTATAAAAGTACTTTGTTAATTAGGGTATTGGTAGAATAATGGAGTTTTAAGGCCATTCCACCATGGTGTAACTTAATAAATGGGTGGAATGGGCCTGTTAGGATGTAGGGATGTGTTTTATTTGTTTGTTTGGTAGGGCGGTGTCGAAATAAAACCTATAACATGTGCTTGAAGGTTGGCAAGTTGATTGCCAATGGTGAAATTGTTCATTTTTTGTTAGGACAGTGAAATTGTGGATTGTCTAGTGGAAACTAATGTGGAATATGTTAGTTTTGTGACTATTTCTTAGTTTCTATGAAGTTTTTGAGGGATATGGAGCAAGATTTGATAGACCTCCTTTGGAAAGGAGGCCTAATTAGGCCATTGTGAAACATTGAAGGGTTGATTGTATTAAGACATTCTGAAACAACCATACCAAAGGATTGGATATGTTGAACAATAGCTAAAAGGGTTCTTGAATTGGTGTACAAGAAGTGGTGAAGTGGTCTGAGGTTGGAGATATAGTTGAATAAGTGTGTCTATAAGGCTACAAGCAAATAGGTGGCTCAAAGAAGGCAATCACCCTTGAAGTTGTTTGAGACCTTCCAAACCAGTTGGGAATTATTTGTTGGACTCCAATACCACCCTATATTGCATCAAAAAATAATTATCTTCATGATTAGGTGTCAATCATCATTGGATGCATTTAGGTTTACTCAAGTTTAACAAGTTATGATGTAATGATAGCATGATCCAAGAGTGATTACCTCTTGTTGCAATAAAGAGCCTATAACTCTAGTTGATATGTAGAGTGGTTGTGTTATATCAATTATGTAGTGCATTCAAGCACAACCCATATTTAATGGGATATTCTCGAGAGTGATCAATATTTTCTAAATCTTATGAATGTTACTTAAAAGTGTATAGCTTAAACTACAAACCAAGTTTATTACTTAAATGAAATCTTGGGTTACCACAAACTATAGTAATGTGATCTACTAATAACCATTATGGAAAGTATTAAACCAGGACCCATGCTATATAGGATTCATTTCCTTGATTAGGTTTACATACCTTAATGATCAAACACAAGCTTTCCACACACTCTAGGATACAATCCAAGATCATACCACAACCCTGTCAAGACAACTAATTTTTTGACCCAAGATTTAAGGTATTTTTTTAATACCAATAAAAGCATTGGTAAGAGCATGAATAGGGTACAAACCCTAGACCTCTATAGAAACATAAATCATAACTCTAGCATATTAATGAGGTTGCAATACCAGAAAGATTGAGACATTGTAGCCAATAACAAAATCTTGCAATCTAAAGATTGTAGCCAATAACAAGCACACTATGTAGCTCAGTGGCATTTGTAAATGCAATCTATGGTAAGAAAATGATAGTCACTTGAGGTGTGATGTCTAGTCAAAAAGAGGCTAAGCAGTGACAAGGTAATAAAGCTCAAACCTTGCATAGTAAAGTGGAGATTTTAACAGTGAGTTTCCTTACCCTCTTGCTAACCTTAATGGTTTTCCAAATGCTTTTGGCAGTGTTAGAAAATGAAAATGAAATCATGGAATGATTTTCCAAATGAAGTAATAGTGGTAATCATAGGTTCAATGTTTCTTCTTAGCCATTGTATAATAGAGGTAGTGGATTGCATGCTTGAGTAGTTTTTTGAGACTCGTCAAAGATGGGATAATAGTGAATAATACCTTGTGGATTGTGAAGTAGTGACAATAAGATTGAAGGATCTTAAGACCCACAATACCATGAAACAATGAGTCCCATATAGTAAGTAAGTAGGCAGTTTATAGGGAATAGTGAGTGACTTGTTTGAGATTGCAGCTAAGGGTGCAATATCCAATCTTAAAGGTAGTTAGCAAAGTAGTAATGTGCAAGAAAATAAAATTATACACAAAAAATAATTCACAATGTTATCTTGCATAATGCCTTGAGTTTGAAGACAAAAATCTCATTGTATCTTGATGAAAGTAGTGACCTGAATGGTCAATCACTGGAAACCATGATTTTAAAACATGCTATTGTGCTTATGGATGCAACATTTTAAGCAAGGTAGTGAGTGGTGGTTTGGAACAATGGTAGGTATGAAGGACTTGCTTTATATGCATACTATGTAGTCTAGCTTAAGACAATGTTCTTAGAAAATATTGAAGGTGGATTATGGAACTCAAGGGTTACCATGATAAGGATTAAAGAAAAGACTGAGATCTATTTAAAAGACACTATCATGAAGATATTAAATATTTCACATGCAAAACCGTAGCAGATGGAGTAATGAATATAGTGCCAAAGAGGCAGTGTGCTAGGGAAGATTTAGGAGATCTCCACATTATCTAATCACAGGAAAATACATCATTTTTTTTTAATTAAAAGAAATCATTCTAAACCCTAAATAGGATACACTGATACTTTAAAAGCATTTGATTTATTTTTTTAAAGTAAAAGAAATCATTCTAAACCCTATATAGGATACATTGATACTTCAAAAGCATCTGAAGGAATTTGAGATTATGCAAATATATGTCAATTAAATACCTAGATTACAAATAGTAGCACAAACAATGTAACCCTTGTTGAGTAGAGCAGGAATGAGACAAGCAGCAATGAATCCTATGCCTCTTGTAATGCACATCTCCTCATAGTTCTCTATCATTCTTTACTAAAATACTTCTCCATTTTGGTAGGCTATGCCTGGAAATAATGTTTCGACAAAGGTTTTCGAGTATGTTTGTTAAAATGAAAACTCCATTCTGGAGGGCTACACCTAAAAATAAGATTTTGACAAAAGTTTTTGAGTATGTTTATTAAAGTTTTAGAGTATTTTGGTGGGCTATATTCTTGATTCCTTAAATGATTTATTCAAATGGAATGTGACTAAATAAATGACTAACTATTTAGTGATTTTTATTTGTGTGACTAAATAATTTTTAGTCAATGACCAAATTAGTCCAAATTAGTCATTATTTACTCATTTATAGTTGAGTTGCACAAAAATTAGTAGAATTTAGTCATTTTTAGTTGTTGTGACTAAAATTTTTAGTCACATAGTCATTTATTTTCCAAATTCTACTAGTGTACCACAAGTAGTTTGATCTTCAAAGAATTCTATTGGGATTCCTTGGCATAGTCTGAGCTATCATCCAAGCTTCCAACCCATGTTTTTCTAGGGATAGGATTCCAATATTGATTCCACCATTTAGTTGGACTAATACATCTAGGCAAAGTCCCCATAGCATAACCAATAAGATAATCGCTATTGCAATCACTAGTAGACTTGAAATTATTTCCCTTGCTCCAATCACACTTCACATCACTCCTCTCAGACAGGGTACGACAATTACTTTGAATTGAACTCTGAATTACATTCTTCAAAGATTTTGATGATTGTGCTTATATTCCCACAACTCACTATCTCCTTGAGAATAAAGGTCACAATCAACTAAAACTCCAACACCTATTTCTCGTGGCACACATGTAATCTTGTTAGTTGAATTAGGTTGCAATTCTACATATATTTTTTTATTTCATCTCATTCTTCAAATCATTTACCTCTTTTTCTCCTTGATTTTCCTCCAACTCTCTTCTTGGTGGAGCTTGAATTTTGTTTTTTTTTAAGCTCAAACTTGGCTTTGCTAGAAGAGACAAAGCTGCCACTTCAAATATCCTTCCTCTTTCCATGGTTTTAAGAGTATTCCTTCCTTCATGTTGGACCTCATAGGTGTTCTCTTTACCTTGATGGATTGCATTTTGATCATATTTCCAAGGTCTAGCTAGCAGAAAATGACATGCATCCATCAATACCACATCACAAAGCACTTCATCCACATATGGACCAATTTTGAAGGAAACAAGGCAAGATTTATCCACAAGTACACTATGATCTTTTTTTAACCAATAAAACTTATAGGGATTATATTTTGGAACAAAAGTAAGTTTAAGTTTGTTAACCATTTTTGTACTCACCATATTATCGGTAGACATGTCATCTATGATCACCTTACATACCTTTACCTTGTCCTTACATATTCATTTTGTTCAAAAGATGTTCTTCCTCTTCCAATCAACTTCAGGGATTCCTTTATCTCCAAATATCTAGGTTCTTCTCAATATCAAGTTATCTCCTAACTCAGCTTCAGCTTCATCAATACAAGGTTCTTCCTCTTGGGATACCATCATCCTTTTACGATTTTGAGGAAAATCTATAGCCTTGTGGGCTTAATAAAAAATAAATAACTTCATGGGCTTCCACTCTTTGAGAGTTAGTTTTCCTTTACCTCAACCTCTAAAGCCTCCCTTTCCTTTGAATTCGGTCTTTACATTCTTTCCTTCTTTTGACTCCACTTATGGTAGTTTCCAAAGAAACCTTTTTATCTCTATTTTGTTTGCTATCATCCCTTTTACTCACTATTTTGTTTTTCTGGTTTAATTTCTCCAATTCCTTTAAGTAATATTCATAAGCTTCATCCATCATAGGTACTTTCAACAATGCGAGCTCATCTTGAAGTTTAAATTTTATTCCCTTAACATACCTATTTGATATCTTTCCTTCACTTTCTTGTATATTTGTTTGAATTTGAAGCCTCATGAACTATTCAGTGTAAGTCTGTGCTGACTGATCCTTTTGTTTTATATTTTGAAATTCTTTAAACAATTTCTATTGGTAATTCGAGGGAAAAAACTGAGCTCTCAAATGTTTCAGCATCTTAGGCCAAAGCCTAATCTTATTTTTTCCTTCTTTTCTTCTCAAAATCTACACATTCTCCCACCATAGGGTTGCATGTGACTTCAACTTGGATGCGGTGATTTTCACTCTTTTTCAGATCATCTTCATCAATATCCTCCATGTCAAAGTACTTCTCCAACTCTTGGATCCATTCTAGGAATAGATTAGGGTTGAACTCACCTTTAAAATCTGAAATATCCACCTTTACTTTGGAACTTTGTTTAGTTAATGCTTCAATAAGCCTCTTTATAGGGTCTAAAACCCTAGCAGTATTTACTAAGTTTTTTGGTTCTTCTTCGGACTCATCCAATTGTAATCTAGTCTCAAGGGCCTTTATCCTTCTAAACACTTCACCAATGTTTCTTCGAGGGCCTACATTCCTCCTACCCCTTCTTCCCCAATTCACACGAACTCCCCTCTGGGCCATCACAGTTTTCTCTGATACCAAAATTGATGTAGATCAAACCTCTGTTCCTACACCTAAGCC
>VDFB02085433.1:0-13419 GCA_007258455.2 Sequoia sempervirens
TATTAATATCATAAAATTAATAATAAAAATCATATGATTCTATTAATAAATATATAATCTTATATATTTAAAAAGTTTGAAAATCAAACATTTTATTTATTAAATATATATAAAAAGAAATGGGTCAAATTTATAGAATATATTAATTTCTTTAAATTTTAAATATTATACACATTATTTGTTTTGTTTATATAAAAGAAAAAATTGAAATATAAGTCTTAAGATTAATGTGTTGTCACTTTTTTTTAGTGTATTGACACTTATATTCACTACGCTTTATCAATCTAAAAGTAAATTTTGAAATACAAGTGCCTTGGTAATGTGCTAGTGTCATTCTCTTAGTTGTTGTTATCTATATATTAACTTTCACCAATCTACAAACGAAAACTTTGATCTAAATAAAAAATTTGCATTAGGGTAATTTAGTGGTAAAATTATATATCTAAGTTTTTTAATGTTGTGGATTATAACGAATGAATTATTTTTATGCATTGACTAATGTGTAAAATGTCACATATTGCGTAAAAGTTGGCCAATAACATTATCCTAATCAATCCCCATCATTGCCATACCACCCCAAAGGGGTGTATTAGATTAGAAAGCAACAATACCGATCTCAATACAGCCCCATCCAAGGCCCACCCATCCCAAACAACCAACCCAAACAAGACCTGTTACAATGAAAAGCCGAATGATGCCATGACCGCACATTATTAAATCCTATCTCAATAATCAAATCCCCCAATCTTTGGGAACACTCCACAGGTAAGTGTTTCCAACCATCAACCCTCCAATCTCCCATAAACTCAGATGCCCATTTAGCCAAACAATCTGCCACTTTATTCCACTCTCTTAGGATATGGATAAATAAGACATATCCAAGGAACTACTAATCTTATGAATCTGGCGCACCATTGACTCCAACTGTCACTTAGCTCCACCAAGCTCCCACCTATTTGACATGTTAATCAAGATCTAAGAGTCTGCCACAAATAATTTTGTTCCAACCAAGAGTACATCCCCTTTCCAAAGCGATAAGGATAGCCTAAGATTCCATAAGATTATTAGACTAGTGTCCTTTAAATAGGGAAAAGAAGAACAAGACTTCCCTTGAATAGTCTTTACCAACTCCTCCAACCATAGTTGGTCCAAGGTTTCCTCTAGAGGAACCATCAATATTGATCTTATAGACACCAATATGAGGAGGAGACCATCTCCCCTCTTGCTAGATCTTCCTTTAGGGGTGGTGAATCCCCCTTGACAAGGTAGGAGCCAGACCTCCCCTAGAAAGACCAAGGTTTTGCATCAGCTCCACCTCCCCATGCTCTGAAAGGGTATTTGTCACACACTTAAGCTTGGATAGTCTCTTGGATCATTCCCAAAATACTTTTCCAAAGCTATTGCACTCCTAATTTCCACCCCTGAAAGATCCTACAGTTCCTTTCCAGCCAAGTTTTCCAAATGATGCAAGAAGGCCCAATATTCCAAGCCACCTAAAGAAAAGAACTCTTAGTTGGCGTCCTTCCCAAACTTCTCCAAAACTCAACAAGGGAGGAGGCATGCACACATGCTTGCTTCCAAAAATCCCACCAAAGGTGTCAAATGGTCCTCGAGAAAGAGCACTGGAATTTTTTTTGAGAGGTTGTGTCCTCTTCATTTACACAAAGAACACATATAGGACCCTAGAACCCTCTCTTGCGCAAATTGTCCTAGGTGAGACATCTATTACATGAAACTAATCATATGAAAAAATTACATTTGGGCCGAACATACTTGTTCCACACATTCTTCCACCAAGGGACTTCATCTCCCCCATATTTCTGCCTATCTAGAGCTTGGTATCTAGAGGCCACCGAGTACACCTCTCTCTGGTCCAATCCCTAAACCAAGATATCACTAGTCACCAAAGAGCTACAAGTTATTCCTACAAAGATACATGCTAACTCTACTTGATCCTCCATAGAACCACTTGACGGAAAAACTAAGGGGTCCTTCCACTAAAACACATTCACCTTCCCTAAGTTCCTACTTTCCTTGAAGTCCTCCACCCTAGACCATCCAGCTTCCAGGAAAGTAGTACATAATGTCTGTAAGTGCAGATACATGGACATTACAGGAGGGAATCCATCCCATAAATCAAATCAAAATAGGGCCTTCTACCCCTATTATAGATCCAAAATAAACCCTACTAAATTAATTTAGCACCCCTCTTAAGAGTATCCCAAATCATAGAACCCTTCCTAGCTAAGTTGATCCTAGGTACATCTTCACTCGACACTCCCCCTAGATATTTGTAGGTGACAATCTTGGCCCAAGATTGATTGTAATTGGAGCACCATCACCAGTATAATTTAGTAGCTAGGTCCTGACCCATGAGAATAGCTTGCCTCAGACCAAGACCACCCTCCTGCTTCGGTCTATAAATAGTCTCCCACTTCCTCAAACTCCACTTCATGGATTCAAGACTACCTACCCAAATAAATTGTCTAGACAAAGCATCCAACTGCTTCACAAAACTTAAAGGATCCATTTGAACCATACACCTGTAAATTGGAATAGCTTGCACCACTGATTTCAATAGTAACACTCTTCCTGCAAAGGATAGCCACTTGACATTCCAATGACTAACTCTTCCATGGAACTTATCAAGAATAGATTGCCAGGTCTCCCTAGGTAAGGGACCAACAAAGAGAGGGATTCCCAAATAGACAAAGAGCAACTCTCCAATTTGGAGTTTGAGGATTTGAGAAATTCTAGACTGAATTCTAGGAGGGGTGTTGAAGAAGAAAATATAAGATTAACAACTTCCCTAATTTTGGATATCCCAAGCAACACTGTATCATCCATAAATTAAGTGAGATTGGGCTGCTAGGTTATCATCCCACCTCTATCCATGAATCAATCCTTGCCTCACATGTGACTTTATAATTCTACCAAGGCCCTATGCCATTAGAATGAATAAATAAGGTGACAGAGGGTCTCCCTACTAAAGGCCCCGCGAAGCACCAAAAAGACTTGAGGGGCTCACTATTAATTAGAATAGAATATGAAGTAGTAGTAACACAACTCATCACCCAATTGACCTAGTCAAAACCAAAACCAAACACTAGAAGGAATTTTTGAATAAAATACCATTTAACTCAGTTATAGGATTTGGTCATGTCCAATTTGATGAACATAGCCTTCTGCTTGGAACTCTCTATGGAATGAATGGCCTTATCTGCAATAACTACCCCATCCAAAAAAAAATTTCCAATAATAAATCCTCCCTACCCCTCAAAAATAAATCTATTGAGCCATGGCTTGAGTCTCTCAATAATTAACTTAGTTATGATTTTGTACACCATGTTGCAGAGGGAAATAACCCTAAACATATCCAAGTAATTATCCCATTATTTCTTGGGAATGAGCATAAGAAATTTGGAGTTCATTGCTCTCAACATCTGCTTGTTTCTCTGTGACTCCTGTACTATCTCCAATAAATCATATTTGATGACCTCCAAAAATTCTTGAAAGAATTCAATCAGAGAACCATCAGGATGTGGGGCTTTACCTTTTCTCATCTAAATCACAATACTCTCCAATTCATCCAAATTTATGGGATTGATTAGCATCACATTCATCTCAACAGGAACAATTGAAGGAATGCACTCTATAATAAGGTTCTCCTCTACCATTGCATCAAGAGAGTCTTCATTAAACATAGATGATAATTACTGGATAACCTTGTTATAGATATCTCTAAAGAAGATAGATAAACCCCCTGTGAAGTCACAAGTGAAGATATCATATTCCCATGCCTTTTGGCCTTAATTGAATTGAAGAAGAAATTCATATTCCTATCTCCCTCCTATAGCCAGTTAATGCATGACTTTTGTTTCCAATAAATTTCTTCATGTAATTACCATTCCATAAGATCCTTCAAATCTTCCATGTCTACTTTATGAGAGTCCTTAGTAGGCCCATGATCTCTATTTTTCTTGGTGATGATCTCGACTGTGTTTTGGGCTTCTGATTTAGCCAAAAAAAAAATCCAAAGCACCCTCTATTCCACTTCTTAAGCTGATATTTCACATACTAAAGCCTTTTAACAAAGGAGTACAAGCTTATCAGAAGGAGTACTATTTGGATACCTTTGGACCTGGGATGGATAAAATGTAATTTTGATGGGTGTTCAAAGGGTAATCTTGGTCTGGTGAGGGTGGGTGAAATAATTAGAGATCATCAAGGTAATTTTGTCACTACAACAGAGGCCTGGGCAAGGCAATAAACAACATGGCAAAGGCTAAAGCAATGTGGGCGGGTATAAATTATATGAAAGAACAAGGTTACACTAAAGTCTAGGTGGAAGGCGACTCCAAGCTAATAACAAATTATTTAAATAGTATGGTTGATGTGTCGTGGGAATTAAAAGACATCCTAGATGACTGTAGAAAAATGATGAAAACCTTCCAACAATATAAGATTTTCCATGTCTATAGAGAAGGTAACATGGTTGTGGATAAAATGGAAAATATTTGCCTAAGAAAATCAAAGTGGGAGTATTGGAATTTCTCTCAATTGCCAAGTCAAATCAAGGAGATTATATTCAAAGAAAAATTTGGGCTCTTAAATAATGCTACATGGATAGGAAGAAATTAGTGATGATGGAGTTTTCAAAGAGTTATCAGGTTGGCACGATAATAATTACCCTACTCATAATTGAGATGAGTAATTTGGAGAGTAGGGATTTGGGGTACTCTAAAGTTGATAAGAGTACGATAAATCTTCAAAAGTATAAAAGAAATAAGATAGAAAGAATTTTTTTTTAGAAGCCTCATGTAAAAGTAAAAAAGGAAATGAGCTTGTAATACATCATGTAATGATTTTACCCACCCAAACCCCTAAAAATATTTCAAAGAATTTTTGACAGGATAGTTTCACATGTGTTAACTATGACATAATGGAGGATAATAGAAAAAGATTAATTATGTGTCTTAATGGTGGGGGTGTTGTCATTTCCAATAAAGGATTGTTTGATAGATTTGAGTTACTTCCTTGTGAACAACACGATCTTTATAATATTATTGTCAGAAGATTTGATTTTTCACTGTTCCAAATAAAAAACCCCCAAGTTACCATCAAAGTTGAAAATTTTGAACTGTCGGTGGTTTCTGTTGTGGATGAGAAGGGTCTAAGTGTGGGTTACTTGCTTTTTCTCAAGGACTATTTTACCAGGGATAAAACAATAGGAGGCCCCAGAAAGAGAACTAAGCCTAGCAAACATGACTCCCTTAGGCAGAATGCAAAGTTATGGAGCCTCTTTGAATGTGTTGGATTTACCTTGTACTTCGAAGCTATGGAGGGTTGTAGTGAGGAGCTTAGCTATAATTTTTCTAATGCATGGAGGGATGGTGGGGTCGAATTAGGTGGTCTTCATTTTATAGTGGATGCTAAGCTGATAGCTAAGGCCACGGGGCTCAATTATGAAGGAAATAAAATCGCCAAGGTAATCACGGGCAACTACTAGACCTATATTGACAATTTTTTTGAAGCCAAGGAAAAACCTAAAAGATTTTAGAACGGTTATGCCAAGTTGTTGGTCCTGCCTCCTTACCACAATGCTTTTTTTCCTCAAGAAATGGTCACCTATATTTGATCACCCAATAGATAATTGGTTGCTAACTCCTTCAGATAATTGGTAGTGGACTACCTAATAAGCCAAAACTAAGAAATATTTAATCTTTATTATAATATAAATTAATATATGTTTGGACTCAATTATTCCTTTATATGTATCCCTCTACTCTAAGTTTATAAAGTGGAGATAGAAACTTATATTTAAAAAATCCCCATTGTCCTATTTTTTTTGCCACCAACTTAGTCATCTACTAAAATAATGGCCATTAAAGTGTGGGGCTAGGAAGGATGAGGTAAAGGGTGGTGGCATTTTGTTGGGATCTTGCTTCGATTCTCAAGTTTCAAATAAGATTTTACATACTTTTGATTCTATCCATATTGTAGAATAGATATTTTGCCTCAAATCTAACTAGAGATCTAGACTTCCCTAGATTCCATTCTAGAATCTACAACCAATCTAAAGTTGAAAATGGAAAATCAATTGATCCCTAGAAAATATAGTGATTGAATACCTTATCTATACAGATTCTAGGGTACTATCCTAATCTCCTAAGATGTTTGGCACCATGAATAATTATGTCACCATTATAGTAGAGGGTGTGTCTTTTAGATCCATGGGAAATATTTATGAGATCAAGCTCGGTCCTCTCACTCAAGTTTGAATGTTTATGAATTGTGAATTCCCTTCAATATTGAGGTAAAAAAAGACCATAAAAAGATTATTTATTTGCCAATAAGTGTTTTTTTTACCAAAAAATAAGAGAGATGTATGGATAAAATAAAGTATCTAAAAATAAGAAACAATCTCATACTCCCTCTAGGGTCAATAAAATAAGGAATGCTAAGAAGTAATCTAATGTAGAATATAATGAAAAAATATTTATAGGTTGAATCTTAGAGAACTCATGGAAAGGGAAACTCTAAAATAAGTTTCTAAGAAAATTCAAGGTATTCTAGAGATGGTGGGATTCATGTTCACCCATAAATCTAAAAAAAAAATTAATTTCTTAGAATATTTTATGATTAAGAAAAACAAATAGGTTTGATCTCTTATTAAAAAAGAAAAAAACAATTTTAATGGATCGGTTTAATATGATCTTTTTGAGGATTTGGAAGGATGGATTATGTATTGGTGTTGAAACTACAAGGGCTTTGAGAAGCTTAACCACCATCTAGAATCCTACTTTTGTAATGGGTTTGGTCCAAGTTGTTCCTCCTCATTACTTGGATATCCTTTTCACCCATAAGAAGGATATTTTTTGTTGGATTTTCTTTAACATTTCCCCAATTCTATTGGAATTTTGTGTTGTCTTGATGTCAACAGATCTTTGTTGTTGCATTGATGTCAACCTATGGAGTTTCTTTGATTAGTTGCATTATGTTGTCATTAGTATTATCACTAATGTCAACCTCTAGTGTTGCTTTGATGAGCATGTGCTTTTGGATGTTCAACCTCTTGCATGGTTGAGATGCTGAAAAGGTGTTGTAGATGATGAGATGATGCTTTTGGTGCTCGATTTCCAAGTGCTTTTAAGAAAATTTGAATAAAAGAGGAAACAGTGTGGTAAAGAATGTTCAGTGTGGCAGAGTAGTGTTTAGTGTTTTTCTATATGTTTCTTCATGGTTGAACATATTCTTGTGTGGTTTGGATATGTTGATTAGAGGTGTTTAGAGGTGTTATATCTAGAGTTTTAGGTTGTGGATCATTTTGCAAAAGAAGTTGTGTTCACCAGTGTGTGAATTGTGATGCAATGTTGTTTGGGAGAAATGGTTTTGCTTTGCATTTCTCTATGTTTTGGTTTCTGGTTTTGTCAATTTGGAAGTGTGCTTATATTGTTCATATCTATCTTCATTCTAAATTGTTTGAGTTTTGGTGCTCTACACGATTGAGTTCATCAGTTATAGTTTGTGGAAGGTTAACTGGGTGTCCAGAATGAGTATGTTCTTCAGTTATATGATGTTGCAAAGGATTTTTTGGATTTCAAGGTATTGATGGAATATTCCAAATTGTGTTTAATTTTTGTGTGTGGTCTACGAGTCATCTTTGGATTTGGTGAATCATATACTTAAATTTTTAATGGTGTTAACACAGGTTCAGTTGACCTTGGGTGTTTACACTAATTGCATATATGCTTCGATGTTTGTGGAAGCATTGTGTGACATATATATGTAGAATTAGGTCTGAGTTAAGGTGTGATGTGGTTTTCCTTCATTCCTCTCCACTGTGGGAATGATTTGGTGCCGAACTAATTTGAATTTGCACATTTGAGGTGCATATCCAATCTTGTAGATTGTTTTCAAGGTTGAGGGTGGTATATATGTGTGATGAATTGATGGAGGAAGCAATTAAGATGTGAGGTGTGAAGTGTTGAGATGTGAAGTGTGAAAGTGTAAAATGTAGTGTGATATTTAATGACTACGACTACTAGAAGTAGTGAGAAGAAGGTGTCTACATTCTTCAGAGAGTGAATATTTTGATGAAGCAATGGTGGAAATGTTTTGTTGCTCTGAGATGGATTTCTCATTGTAACAATCTTCTATCTTCTTCCTTCTATTATGGCAATGAGCCATTGGCAGTGAGCCCTTCTTTCTTTTTGGCAATGAGCCTATTGTATTCAATGTTGCAATTACTTTATATTGTGAGCTAATCCTCATCGTGGTTTTTCCCTTTTTGGTTTTTCCACATAAATCTGGTGTTCTCATGTGTATGGATGTGTTTGCATTACTATTTCTCATCTTTATACTTTGCTAATGCATGATAAGGGTTTAATGGTTGTTAAGGGTTTAAATACTAATGCAAATTTGAATGTTAATGAGGGTTTTAATGTACAATTGATTCACTCCCCCTCTTAGTTGTCTTGTGCATTCAACAAATTGCCTTTGGAAAAGGAAAAATATTTGGTCAAAATTGATAAGATTCAAAAAATTTATAACAACATCAAATGGTTAGTTCTATAGGATTTCAATACCCCTCTATCTTCTCTATAAAAAGGGTAGTTCTCAAACCTATTCTAATAGTATGGGTGATCTAGTTATTTTTATTTTTTCCTATAACCTACTAAATATGGAGTTAAATGAATCAAAATTCACATGGTCAAATTGGAGAATTGATTCTTCCCTAGTACAAGTAAGGCTTGATCATTTTCTCATGTCCCTATACTGGGTTTCTACTTTCTTTATATGTCCCTCTACTTTTCCTTATATTGGATCATACTACTCCCCTTCAACTCTATAATTGGATAATGAGAAAAGAAGGAACGTGTACTCTTTAAAATTTTATATGTTGCTACATCATCCTAAATTACCTTCTAGAATGGATTAATGGTGGAATATTAAGTTTTAAGGTTCTATTATGTTCAAAATAGCTCATAAATTGAATAAAAAAGAAGATAAATACTAATAAATAAAACAAGTTTTCCTTTGGTAATATTTTCACCAAGAATAAAGGTATATTAATGGAATTGGAATCCCTATGAAAGGAAATTCAAACTAAATGTATGAATTAGGAATATTTTTTAAATAAATCCCTACTTTGCAAATACCACTCATTTGTCCCATGGAGAAAGAATTCTAGAGGAAAAAATCTAGGTCTTTGTGGCTGAAATAAGGTGATAGGAATACAATTTTTTCCACTTGACCAACCGTAAACATAGATCTAATAATATAATAAATCGCATCCAAAATTATAATGGAAGTTATTGTCTATATGAGGAGTGCATTAATAAAAATATATATAGACAAGAACTACTCACTAATGATAATTTACTCTATATGGACAAGGTAGCTTAGTTGTTATAATATATACCTTTTTGTTTCATATTATGATAACGATGCCTCGATTGCTTATGTTATAAAGAAAAAAACTAAATTTTTAGTTAACTCCTTTGAAGGAATCAATGTGCTAAGACTAGATGGATCCCTCCATTTATTATTCCAATTCTTCTAGAATATTATCACTAAATACATTGTAATTGTTGCTTTAGAATTCCTATATTTGGGACAAGTCATCAAGGAAATGATAAGCTTTAGACTCTATAATTACCATCCATGAGACCATCTATTTCTTGGATAAAAGAAGAAATGTGGATTCATCCTCAATTTGGATATGAACAAAGCTTACAATAGAGTATCTTGGTTCTTCCTTGATAAAAATTTGGAAGGTTTTGAATTTTGCTAGAAATTTAAAGGTCTGGTCCAAAATTATATATCTTATCCTTCTTTCTTGGATATAGTCAATGGTCTTCGGGTTGGTTTCTTTGTTATATTAAAAATAATTAGGAAATTTGACCTCATTTACCCATTTTTATTTATCTTTTTCACGAAAGCATTAAGCATAAGTTTGAATGCTACTACAAGCTTCGTTAAATTGAAGTCTTTAAGACTTCCTCCTTGGAGCTGATTCTCACCCATCAAAAATTAATTGATGATACTATTTTGGTGGGGAAGGATTTAATTATTGAAATTTATAAAAAAAAAAAAAAATCAAAATTATGAGAAGGCTTCAAGCCAAAGAATAAACATAGAAAAAAATATGCTTATACTTTGTGAATATGCCCTTCATAAAATAAATAAATAATTATAAATATTATTAATTTTCAAAAGAAAGTTTTACCTTCGATTTATTTTTAATTTCTTATGTTTAGGGAATGATCCTCGAGGATTACTATTCTTATATCTCATAAAGATTCCAAATCAAGCTAGCTTGTTGGAAATGCATTGTACTTAGTCAACTGAGTAAGATGTAACTTCTCAAATATACCCTATTAAATCTCTTGGTTTATTTTATATCCCTATTCAAGATTCCTTCTAGGATAGCTTATAAATTTGAGTAAATCCAAAAAAATATTTGGACATGTTTAGAGGAGGAAATAGCAATCCCACTAGTTAATTAGGATCAAGCATACCTTATTAAAAATAGGTTTCTTTGGGAATTAGAAAAATGAAAATGTTTAACAAGATCATTTTGCCCAACTGGGGTGGAGGTTTCTTAAAGATAATAAGGAATGGACTTCTATTATGAGGTCCGAATATTTAGAGATGGAAAACTTGATTTCTATTATTCAATATTATTATATTCTAATGGGACCTTGTTTTTGGAAGCTTTTAATGTAAAAGATATTTATATTGAAGAAATACATTAAATGGAAAGATGGGGATAGAAGAGGTGTTTAACTTTGGGATAAATTTAGTTACTCAACTATCCCTCAACTTTCTTAGAGCTTTTTTCCATTATTTATGAATTACTTGAAGATTTATATGGGTGTTTACGTAGCGGACCATTTCAAGACTCATGGATTGGTTATACATTGGAGAAATCTCTGCCTTCCTAATTCTCCAATAGATATCATCTGTGTTCATAGAAACTTTAAAATATTTGGGTTAGTTTCTATGTTCCTTAGCTATATAATGTTGATGAGCTCATTTTGGTAGACTATTTCTTGTGTATTTATGTTGGTATTTGAGTGATATTCACCTACAAAGAATCCTTTCATTAAAATTTTGTCTACATATGTGGTGAAATTCCATAAGTTTTTTAGATACATTGTAGTACAATAAGAATGGTGAATTATATATGATAATGATTTTGTAGGTTTTATGGTACATCATACATGTTAATTCAAATGTTAGGATGTTGTGATAGAAACTATAAGTAATATATAAGAATAATTCATTATCTCACATTGAATTTAGTGTTACTAAAAACATGGATGGTGATGCAAATGCACTTATAAAAAAGTTGCAATTCATGTGATGTAGTCTAGGAACATGATTATTTATAGGTGAGTGTTCTAAGGTAGCATAAGTAAACAAAATGAATGAAATATTTATATTTCCTACTACAACCAAGGATCTAGTAGTGGTGATTGTATTGGAAACATGCTAATAATGATGTTGTAAAGGTTGTAACTATTAACTCATTGTATGGTAGTGTAACAGTATACAAGGAAAATTTTCAAGTGGAGATATCATACTTGGTAGTTTGATATGTTGACATTATTTATGGCTAGATTATACTTCCATAACTATTATCTTTTCATAAATTGTCTAAAAAATTAAATAATTGGTATTTATTTAGTATTCCCTCATGAATACATCTATATGTATCACTTTATGTTAATGTACCAAGGGTAGAGAGAGAAGGTTGTACAAACTGAAAGGATAATATTACTTTATAAATTTTTGGTGTAAAATTATAGTCATTATAGAATAGTGTGAAGTAGATTGAGACTCTATAGATGACCTTGTTATATTGAATCTATTTTGATTATGAATAATATAAAAGTTAATATATTTTGGCGATTGGTCTTCTCCTAAAAGGGATTCCCACATAAATTATGAAATCTTATGTTTAATCTTGTGAATGCATAATATTTCATTTGATTTTATATATGATATTAGTATATTTCACAAGTGTTATTAAATTTATTTCTAAATATTTAGTTTTAAACCTCTTAATCCTAGTCTATTAGTTGAATGCAATAGGGGTTAAAATACCCAAGAATTTATTTATTAGCTTCTATTTTTTATTGCATCTACCCCTTTTTCTTTCCCCTACCTTAGAAATATCTTTGGTTAAATCCTATCATCAGTAAATTTAATTTCGTCCTCTGGTTGGTGGCTCAAAATAAAATCCCTATGATGGTTAATATGATCAAATGAGGTTTATGATTCTCTAAAAGTTATGCCTTGTGCAAGGCTAGTTTGTAATTTTTCTACCACCTTATTTTATTGTCCCTTTGCTTGGAATATGTGGGATCTCACTATGTATAAGTTTTCCTCTTTTTAGATTGAACCTCCTATTCTAGGCCTACATTCCATGTGGTCTTTTCTATTCTCCGATCCTCCCCTCAAGTTTTTTTGGTAACCTAACCCTCCCACATGTTTTGTGGGGTTTGTAATGTGAAAGAAATGCTATATATTAAAAGATTTAAAATATTCAACTAATAGGGTGTTATCCAATTTTTTCTTGGATATTAAAAAAAAATCTTGATAGATTACAAGGATCAAGATCCTTCTTCTGATATTATTTTGGTTTCTATATAGGACATGTGGATGGATAATGACTAAAACTTGGGGATAGATTTTAGGATTTCCTTCCAAAATAATATTGCTAGGTATTCCCAAGATTTATGGTTCCATCCTTAGCTCTTATGAAATGTTGGTAGTAACAACTAAGCACCTCACGGAGTAAGAAGTTGTTATAAGGCAACCTATGTACACACTTATTGAGTGCTCTTCAAATTAGAGGAGGAGGCTCCTAGATTTGTTGGCACTGACAAAATACTTACAAAAGAGAAAATAAGCTAAAACTATGTCCTGTCTTTTGTTTTGGATTTAGAGGCGCAAGACTTTCTTGAAAGAACTTATACGTTGCAGCTGAGTTTTCTCTGGTTTTGCAGATCTATCAACTACAACTAAACTAATCTATCCAATCTCCTCAAGAAAATCAGAGCATGAGGAAACGGAGCAAGGTTATGACTAATTGACGATAAACGTGTTTAGATTCTATACTTGAAGGCAAGGTGGCGTAACTATCATCTCAATCTAAACAAGCTTATTGGGCACAAAACAGATTTAAGAATTTACCAAGATAACCTTATGAAACCCTATGTGGCATAACACTTGATCAAAATAGTAAAGTCTTCACAAAACAACTTTATCACCACAATCTCACGAAACCCTATGTGGCATAACCTTTGATTATAATGATAAAGATTCACAAAATAGATTTATCACCGTAATTTCTCGAAACCCTATGTGGCATAACGATTGATCACAATGGTAAATATACATAAAACA
>VDFB02085434.1:0-29485 GCA_007258455.2 Sequoia sempervirens
CAACAATCTCATTGAGGGGTTGATTGCTCTAGATCACACATAGTGAACTTCAGTTCACTTCGAATAGACATTACACACACGAGTTGAACTGGATGTTACCCTTTTCAGTTAACTCGGGGTTGTCATCACATGCATACATATTCTGAGATTCGCCTTCTTACACTTGGAGTTGTATTTAGGGTTTTCGTTAACGATGATAGTCTTCCAGTTAACTTGTTTTAATAAGGACGTGCATGCTCGCACAATTGTCCATTTTTAGATTAGATGTTTCAGTTAAAGGAGGGTAGTTTCGCTTAATCAGAGTAGTTTGTTTAATTAGGGTTAGGATTGCTTGCATGCATTGCAGAATAGATAAATACAAGGTGATTTTAGGGTTCTACACCTTGATGTATATAAATAAGAGCTTACGCTCATTTGTAAATAACTTTGCTTGAGAGAGAAATATATGCTGTGCCCACCTTGCCCTCAATATTGCTCTTTTTCGTATTTGTTCATGTGTCTTCACTATTGCAATTGATTGTTATACCACATAGGGTTTCGAAAGATTGTGATGCTGAATTCTTTCCATAGATTAGATATATCTGTTTGAACATCTTTATCATTGAAATCAATTGTTATACCACCTAGGGTTCCAAAAGATTAAGGTGATAAGGCTGTTTTGTGTTAATTTACCATTGTGATCGATCGTTATACCACCTAGGGTTTCGAGAAGTTGCAGCCATAAATCTGTTTTGTGAATCTTTATCAATATAATTGAAGGTTATACCACCTAGGGTTTCGTGAGATTATAAAGATAAAGGCTGTTTTGTGAAGGCTTTGCTGATTCGATCAAGTGTTATACCACCTAGGGTTTCATAAGATCGTCTTGGTAAATTCTTAAAACTGTTGTGCCCAATAAGTTGGTTTAGATTGAGATGATAGTTGTGCCCACCTTGCCTTCAAGTAGAGAGTCTAAACCCGCTTATCGTCAGATAGTCAAACCTTGCTCCGTTTCCTCTTGCTCTGTTTTCCTGAGGAGATTGGATAGATATAAGTTGTAGTTTAGTTGATTTGCAAAACCAGAGAAAACTCAGCTGCAACGTAAAAGTTCTTTCAAGAAAGTCTTGTGCCTCTAGCAGCTGAAACAAAAAGACAGGAAGTAGTTTTAGCTTATTTTTCCTTTGCAAAGTATATTTGTCAAAGTACATCGAGGGAGCTTCCCCTCCATAATTCGAAGAGCACTCATTGCGTAGTGTGCATAGGCTGTCCATAACAACTTGTACTTAGAGGTGTTGTTGGTTACCAACACTAGTTACAAACAGAATCAATTCAGAGATGTCATCCACAACACCTTCCTTGATGATCCCAATGGTTGCAAGTTAGCCAAAGTGGCAACTTTGTTTACCAAGTTCGATGAGGCAACTACCCAGTGTATATACTTTTAGCATCAGCTCATGACAGGCGAAGTAATGCTAGAGTGCCATGTCATCATCTTGCAAAGCATTAATTACTCAAAAGCTGAAGAAGTCAATGAATGGGTAGATTGATCAGTGGTGAGTTGTAAAGGCACCTCAAGAAGGGCGTCCTACCCTCCAGAAAGACATTAAATGTGACTGGAGTTAACTTGATGCCCCTTTCCAAGTTAACTCCATGTCCCACAAATCATGCATTGTCAGATCCCACTAATTGAGGATGTCTAATTGATTTCCATAATTTGTGGATCTCAGATCTCCACTAAACGTGGATGTCTATTTTGGAGGCACACTTTGTAATAAAGTTCACCTTTAGTTTAGTTTCAGTCAACTGAAGTAGTTTCCCGTTGACTCTTTGTTTAGTTTCAGTTAACTAAAGTAGTTTTCCAGTTAATTGTTTGGTCACCTACTTTTAGACATAGAAATATATCTTGCTGATTGGCAAGAACTAATTGTTAACTCAAGGAGATTTTAGGGTTGCCTACTCCTTTGAGTTCTATAAATAAGAGCCTTGGGCTCATTATTTTGTTAACCTTTACTTACTATGCAAAATTGTTGTGCCATTGTTGCCAACAAGTTTGAAAGTGATTATTTGTTCACTCTTGGATGAGAGTTAATTGGTTTGATGAGCAATTGTGCATGATTTTGTGCCTTTGCATGTCCCAATTCTTTGTAACTTGATGAAATTTGAAGAAGAAAATCAGAAGGCGCTTGCATTTTGATCCAAATATTTGAGTTCTTTCAATGTTTTGTATTAATAGCTTGTTGTTTCAATCTCCTCCTCAGATATTTTGTCATTAACAGTTATCATGTGATGTTGTTTAATGAATTGTCTTTCAACCTACACTTCGGATAGGGGTTCCTCCTCCTTAGCAAGTTTGTTAGCTAAATCATCGTGATTTGTTGTTTCTAGTAAGTCGTTTCTTAGCCTGTACCTCGGACAGGGGTTCCTCCTCCTTGGCAAGTCTTAGATCCAACTTACCGTAAAGAGTGTTTTCTTGCATAAAACCTTATCCAACGTATATCCGAGAGTTCAGAGCCTCGGCCATATTCTAAGGAGACAACAGATTCAGGTGATCCAACCAATCCATTCTTTCTCCTATGCCCTCATGCTCTGTTTATCTTGGGGAGATAGGATAGATTAAAAGCTAGTTTAGTTGTAGTTAAGATTTGCAGAAATCAGAGAAAAAAATTAGCTACAGTGCATTGTGTTTGTGCACCCTTGTGTCCTGCCACTGAGTAAAAAAGATAGGAACCTTAGTACTTTTTTACGCATAACATTAGCAAAGAGGGATCTTTCTCTCTATAATCCGAAGGAGCAGTACTATAACACTTGCAATAGCTGACCGTTTCCAATAAGCACTCCAGAGCTGCTAATTGAAACGCCAACAAAATTTAGAAATGAGGAAAATTAATTTTATTAATATTTTATTTGGGTTTTGAAAATGGGTAAAAAGGGAAAAGGGCTTTTATTTTCATTTTTATCTTATTTGGTGAAGAGCAAATAGAGGAGAGAAAACCTTGTTGGAGAAATTTGGTAAATTGGTGATTGGGAGTGCATTTCTCATCAAAATTCGTCGAGGTTGGATTCATTGGGATAGGAATTGGTGGAGAGAATTTTAGGTGTTTCACTTTTTTTAATTAATTTTGAGCATTTCTTTCAAATGTAGTGGTAGGAAATGGATTGAGGGAGGGTAGAATCCGTCCATCTCCTTTTATATCTTAAATTGAAATGATTTAGTTATTATTTTATGTGAAATTTTATATTTTTCAAAAATACGGGGTTATAATGCCCAAATTTTCAGGAAATGGGTAAAATGTGAAATTTATGCGAAAAGTGTGTTGTTTGGCATATTTAGAGCAAAAGGCTATCTTTAGATTTTTGAATTTTGAAAAATAATTTTTGAAGAAAATTTTAATGGTAGATTTGGAAAAAACTGAAATGATAATTGATATTCGATATTCGTTGTTTTACAAAGGAGAGGAATATTCTTTATATAAAGAATTACAAGACGATGTTTCTAAAATGAAACAATTGTTAACTAAAGCAAACTAAAGCAAATAACTAAAAGATGCTAAAACAAACTAAAGCAAAAACAAAAGTTACTAAAAGCTAACTGAAGCAAACTAAGTTAACTAAAAGAAAACT
The DNA here is from genome assembly GCA_007258455.2 of Sequoia sempervirens. NCBI lineage: Eukaryota > Viridiplantae > Streptophyta > Pinopsida > Cupressales > Cupressaceae > Sequoia > Sequoia sempervirens. Next base: position 3,601 of record VDFB02085434.1, read on the forward strand.
ATCGACTAACTAAAAGCTAAGATGACTATTAAATATTACAAAAATACTTTAATACCCTACCTTATTGGTCATTCTACTAAGTCTACCCATATTTTGATGGTGCTCTGGCCATGAATGCATAGTATGCAGACTCCTTCTACTCAGTATACTTTTCCATTTGAGCACTCTACTGAGACTCTTCCTGGTTGGACTTCTCATTCGCCAACTGCTTTCTACAATACTTCTGCATATGACCAATCTTCCCACTGTAATGGCATGTGAAAGAATTCATGGAGCTCTCCTCCGAATTGCCTCATCCTTTCTATTGAGTGGACTTGCCTTTGCCATGTTTGGCAGTAAGCACTTGCTCAACAGTGGAAAACTCATTGCTCCCAAATTGCTTCCTCCACCTATCCAGCTGCAAGAGCTTGTTGCACAACTCATCAAACTTCAAGTCAACAATAGTGGATGTAATGTTGAGTGTTTCAATGAAGTGCTCAAAGGATCGTGGCAAGTTTTTCAGCGTAATGACCATCATATCCTCTTCTTCCATCTTGCAACCAATAGCATCCAGACACCGGTACTCAAAGATGGTAAGCATCCTTTGCTTCCACGTGTTATAATTCTTTCCATTGAACCTTTGGGTACTTTCCAACATAACGTTGGTCAAAGCAGCCATCCCTCCTATTTTCAAAAGCATGAAAAATGAGGTAAAGTCTATGATCAGTTGGCACAACTCCCACGATTTTTAAAAATTGTCTAAAATAAAGAGGCTCGGGAAAAGCAAGATTTTTTAAGAAAAAAACCTTCAAAAACTTTGATGACCAGCAATTTTTTTTTTCAAAAAACACTTCAAATCTTCAAAAATTCTCTAACACGATTTTTTCCAGCAAAGAGCAAAATTTTTTTCAGTAAAAACTTTTAAAAAAACTCTAAAAAATATGGTTAGAAAAAATCTTCAAAAACACTTGCAATTTTTTTTCAGAAAAAAATTCAAAAAAACTCTTGCAGGAATCTTCAGAAAAAAAAAATCCACGATCTGCTTGTACCAGTAAATTCTGAAATTTTTTGGAGAACAAAACTCCTGCGAACTTGGTAAAACCAGAAAAACCCATGAAACTTCACTTAAACAGCCACAAAATCATTAGGAAAATTGCAAAAATGCAAGGATGCGTGCCAACAATCCCTTGATTTCCTGGTAGGAGGTGCGCGGCAAAATAACAACCCTAGAAAAAATCCGTCGAAACCCTTCAAATCGTGATAAAACACGCATTAAAGTTGGAAAACATGTGCAAAAATAAAGTGACCATGAACCTAACAAGAATGTCATAGAAAGACGTGAGTTGCAGGTGAAAAACCTTCAAGAAAATCTGCCAAAAATCCACGAACTCAAAGCAAGTCACCCACAATCTTGAAAACCCGTCATTGTAGAATCCGTCAAAAAACTAGGCCAAAAAATGCAGAAATCATAACTTTGTTGATCATGGAAATAGTAGAGATGCCCAAAAAAATTGGTGCGAAACACAAGCCCAACACAGCAAAAAATATGAGAACTGTCGCAGCAAACAAACCCTTTATTTCGCGGAAATAAACCAGACACCCCCGAGAAAACACAAATGCCCCCCAAAAATTGCAATTTCTACAGGAGTAAGCCACAATTTTTCACTCAAAACAAGCGCAAATTGTTTCCGTCAAACAAACACCACAATTTTTCTTAGAAAAGAACGCCGCAATTTCACCTTGAAACCCTCGAAAATCTGCATAAAAGGTGATACGATTTTCAGTTTTAACAAATCTGTGAATTTACTAGAAAAAAATCTCATGAAGTCTACTTGAAAAAACCCTCAATTTTTATCTTTAAAAAACTCGGCTAAAAAACTTCTCCACGAGTTTTATAAAAAATTCCGTCAAAAACCTTTTGAAATAATTTTTCAACTTTCCAGGTAAACCATTAACATTCGATTTAAAAAAACACCTAGCAAAAACATCTAAGAAATTAAAAAAAATCTTAGGAAACCATGAATTTTTATTGCTAAAAAATTCACCAAAAAAGCTTGAGCCTAAGCTCTAATACCATGAAATGATAATTGATATTCGATATTCGTTTTTTTACAAAGGAGAGGAATATTCCTTATATAAAGAATTACAAGACGATGTTTATAAAAAGAAACACTTGTTAACTAAAGCAAATAACTGAAAGATGCTAAAACAAACTAAAGCAGAAACAAAAGTTACTAAAAGCTAACTGAAGCAAACTAAGTTAACTAAAAGAAAACTATTGACTAACTAAAAGCTAAGATGACCATACAAAAATACTTTAATAAAAACTTGGTTTTTACATTGTAAAAATATTGATAAAATTTGAAAGTTTTGCATGAAAATGAATGAATTTTTCTGTTTTGAAAATATGGAACCTTGTGAAATGTGAAATTATACATTGTGGGAAAATATCATTGATTTTGGGAAAAATTGTATTTTTGCATTGATTCTCGTGCCACACTCGTTGGAGGGTTCGACGAGTGTTTTGGAATGTTCTGACCAAGTAGCACTTCATGAAATGTGATATTATGAATTGTGGGAAAGTGTTATTGAAATTTGGAAAGAATTTTTGCATTGGTTTTTGTGCCACATTTGTTGGTGAGTGTGAAGAGCCTAGGATTAAGGTACTAGAGAGGGTTATGGGAGTGGCTCCCGACATGTCCTTGGCCCAAAGTGGCAAGTAGGCTGATCACGGGTGGGGAGTCATTTAATCAAGTGATAATTAATGAAACATGGGTAATTAATTAAGATAATGGATGCCCGTCCCATGCCTTGAGTGTTAGTATAAACTAAGGATGTTTGGGAAGACATGCCAGCTTAGGGAGCTTGGGTCTTGTAATATCAAGTATCCTCGTCTGTATGAGAGGAGTACTAGGTTCCATAGGTGCCATACCTTCAAGCACCGCGATGACACTTCCTAACTATCTCTCTAGCATCTTGCCCTAGTGTCTTGTGTGTGTTTGATCCGCCATTGGTGAGTTGGCCCAATGATGATTGTTGTGGTACCCTTGTATTGTGTTATCTCATGATGGTTATATACTATGGCATTGGTGAGTTGGCCCAATGCAGTTTGTGAAGTGACATTGGTGATTATGCCCAATATGGATTGTGTTATGTTATGGTGTTTATACCAAGTGATGGCATGTATTGGATCCATTACGTGATTTGGATGATTGATTGTTTATATGATGTGCATGTGGAGTGTATGGTGTGTGTGTAAGCCTTCTCCCCAATTCTTTGGTGCGAGTGTTGTGTTTGTGGCCCATGTGACTATCTTCTAGTGTGGTGGGAGTGGATCTTTTGATTCCATGAGGTCGGGTGGCGTGGTAACCACCGTTGGGGACTAGAGGTTCGTGGATCGAGGAATGGCATGACATCATTTACTTTCAAGTTAAATTCAAGTATTTAGATGTTGTTTATTCATATAATTGTAATAATGATGTTAAGGACTTCTCTTCGGAGATGATTGTAACTTGTAAAAGAAAAACATAGTTTGACCATATTGTGTGTCACGATGTTGGTGTTGGGCACGATTTCTTATGCTTATCCTTATCATGTTGTTAAAATGTTTAATCAAACTTAGGAACATTTTATTTGGTGTTTAAAATGAACTTTTTAGTCAAATTTCATAGTTGGGCGGCCTGGTCCTACACCTAGGTGGCCTTGTTTAACGCTAAGTTAACCCAACCTTCCAGAATTTTTCCTAACATTGTTGGGGCGGCTTGGTGGAAATAGGGGCAGCTTGGTTTTGTATGCCTAAAACTCAAAATTTGCATTAAGTATGTTGCGCTGACCTAGTCCTGTGTAGGGGTGGCCTCATTCCCATACAAAAACCAGAGAGTAAATCCTCTTAAGCACTGATAGGTGAGGGTTTTCTAAACCCTTGGACATTTTCAAATAATTTTATGACTTATACTTTTCCCGTTTCGTCCATTTTGGCCGTTTAAACCATTGAAGCCTAGTCAAAATTTCTACAACTTTGAACTCGATCTTTCCTTGCTTTTTCGGGACTCCGTTTGGGAAAACTTTGTATACAAGAGTTGTTCACCATAGTCCCAAGGTGCTGGTAGTGCTCTTATCTAGTTCTCAAGTGCCATCACTAAGGGCTTACGTCATCTCGCATCGTTTTGCGTGCAACCTCCCAATTTGGTTTGGTTTTCAAACCTAGGGTTGGGGAGATGATTCTTTTAGTCTTGTGAAGGTTATAAGCCTTCATGGATCACCTTGTGAGTGTCCTTGAACCTCAACTATCCTCATAGGTCATGGGGTGTTGAGTAGTTTCTTCCCTTGGGTTGTCTAAAAGTGATTGTCATTCTAATTTGTGGTGAGTTGTGCCTCTTGGTTAGGCAACCTCTTGTGAAGGTTTGCCTTTGTGTTTAGATTGGTTTAGTGTGTTTGGATGTGGATTGGAGGTCGATGAATCCCTCATCCTATCCTGGTGTGTTGTTGCGAGAGAACACGATCGCGGTTTAGTAACCGATTTTCATGTAGGATGATCCTCTCTCTCTCTCTCTCTCTCTCTCTCTCTCTCTCTCTCTTTTGTTTGTTCGTCATGGTGGATTTATCCCACGTTTGGTCAGTCTTTCGCTATTGCCTCCTTGTTTATGCAATGAAGTGCCTAGTTGTCTCTCTGGCATTGTGTTGTTGTGACACTTCTGTGCACATTGTCGTGCAAGTGCAACATGTCATTGTTGCATTATCAATGTTGTTATCCTTGTTTCAAAAAAAAAAAGTTGTCTTGTCAAGTTTTGTTTTGAGCTTGTCAGCTTGGGGCATTACACTATTTTATACTGATTCAGCCCCCCCTCTCAGTATAAGCGTGTGCTCATCAATTGGTATCAGAGCGGGCTCCCTCGAAATAGCCTAACCACTAGAAGATCTCAAAAGCACACATGGCATGCCAAGAAGGATTCTCCTCCAATAGGGCTCCATTGTTTGATGGGTCAAAATATGCTTTTTTGGAGCATAAAAATGCACACCTATTTAATGGCACTTGGATTTGATATTTGGCAATCGGTAGTGGATGGGTATGTTGTTCCATCATCCCCACCAACGGATCAGGATGGAAAGAAGGAAAGTGAAAGTAATGCGAAAGCCATGAATGCAATCCTACGCAGATTATCGAAGTTGGAGTTTGTGAAAGTGATGCATTACAATTCCGCCAAGGAGATCTAGGATAAGCTTAAGAATATTTATGGAGATGATAAGGTGAAGAAAGCAAAAGCTCCAAATCCACTGGAGATAATTTGAAAGTCTTAAGATGAAGGACAAAGAAAACATAGCCACTTACCTACTTCGTGTTGATGAAATTGTGAATAAGGGGTCTTGGTGAAAAAGTTGATTACTTAGTGATCTTGCAAAAGGTATTAAGATTTGTTCTATTAAGATTCGATGCCAAAGTATCACCATTGAAGAGATGACGGATCTAGACAAGCTAACTATGGATGAGTTGCATGGGATCCTCATGGCATACAAAATGAAGACTGAAAAGGAAGACTCATCTAAGTGAGAGGTTGCCTTCAAAGCCTCGAAAAAGATGAAGCATAGGAAGCCCAAGTCAAGCGATAGCTCCAATGATGAATCATATGAAGAGGAGGCCCATTTCGTGAGGAAGTTGAAGAAAGGATCCAACAAGTATAAAGGTAATTTTCCTGTTAAATGTTTTAATTGTGGTAAAATAGTTCATTTTGGTGCTAAGTGTCCACAAGTAAAAAGTGAAAGAAGTGACAACGAAGAAGATCTTGACATGAAGAAAGGAAGAAGACATCATCAATACAAAAAAAGTTAGAAACAAGGTAGATATTGTTAGTTTTATGATCAGATGTAAATAAGCAGATTTAATTCAAAAATCAGACACACAAACACAGAATATACTCTGGGAAAACCCTTCTCTTGAGGGAGAAAAACCCAACAACAATATATCACTTATATATTGAATGATAAACAATAGTCTCCTTTACAATGAGGCCAATTATGAGGCCAAGTAATGACACCACAATCTGATGCTAACACAGAAATAATATGATGCCTCTGCTGATGATAAACTCAGCCTCCTTCAATATATCGATCTGAACTTGATGAACTCCTTCTCACACTTATTTGCACTTATGGATATCGAATGAATATGAATGAATGATACAATGAATAAGCATCGAACATATATACAAGAGAGTACGAGAGGATGTGTCTCTTCAAGACTTCATGTCGGCCTCCACCAAAAATTGCGTCTCCATGATACATGAAGTCGGCCTCAACAAATCGTACCTCTTCAAGAATTTGTGTCTCCATGATGCCAGCCTTATAAACAATAATTAAATATTAATTAATGTGAAATGATGAAGCGCCTCTTCATCAATTGATGCCTTACAAATTAAATAGCCGTAAGGCTATTATTTAATTTGTTCTTCATAGATTGAACTAGGCTGGAAGTAGAAGCCCGATGTTGCCATGTAACATCAACACTCCCTCTCAGCTAGGGAGGATACTTCCAGCTGTATAAGACATATCACCTCATCGTGATGTCAACCACAATAGCTACTCCCATATGTGGAGAAGAAACATATCACCTCATCGTGATATCAACCATCATGGCTAGTCCCATGAATGGTAAATGTGCACAAGTGCCCATCACGGAATCACTCAACGTGATGTCGTCACCTCATCGTGACGTTCACCATGGCTACTCCCAGAGGGTGAAAAGCACAAGTACAAGAAAATCATCACGAACTCTCTCACGTGGTGTATGTCATGGAATCACACACATGACATCCACCATGGCCCAGAGGGTGGAAACAAGGGCTTACACCTCAAATCTCTCTCACAGAGAGAAATGCATTAACAAGGGCTTGCACCTCAAATCTCTCTCACAGAGAGAAATGCATTAAAGAAGATCACTGATGCTGAGACTCCCTCTTAGCTAGGGCTTCATTCTCCACCATACCAATTCTGTCTCGAAAGTACACAAACTTTATCCTGGAGAGAGGCTTGGTGAGAATATCTGCCGTTTGCTCATCAGTGCTGATATACTTCAACTGGATCGCTTTCCTCAATACCATATCTCTAATATAGTGGTATTTGATCTCAACATGTTTAGTTCTTTCATGAAACATTGGATTGACAAAAAGCTTCACACAGCTTTGATTATCACAATGGATGACAATCGGCTCCAACGATTGTCCAAACAATCCTGCAAGGAGCTTCTGAAGCCACACTGCTTCTCGAGCTGCCACAAAAGCTGCAATATACTCAGCCTCTGATGTGCTTAGTGCCACTGAAGACTGCTTCCTGCTACACCAGAATATCATCGCAGACCCCAAACTAAGGCAACATCCAGAGGCGCTCTTTCAATCAGTAACACACCCTGCCCAATCAGAATCAGAATATCCATGCAGCTTCAGGTCCACACCAGAAGAATATCTCAAGCCATACCCAATTGTGCCACGCAAGTATCTCAGGATATGCTTTGCAACAACTAGATGTATTTGCCTTGGTTCACACATGAACTGACTAAGTGCACTCTCTGCATAGCAAATATCTGGTATAGTATTGACTAGATACATCAATGATCCAATCAACTCCTTGTACATCGTGGGATCCACTAGATCTGAACTAGCTACAACCTCTTTTAGGTTTTGCAAGTTGGTCTCCATAGGCGTAGACATGGATTTGCAATCCATCATACCAAATCTCTTTAGAATGTCAATTGTATACTTCCCTTGACTCAGAATGATCTCATCCGGCTTTTGCCATACTTCTAAACCAAGGAAGTAGTGCATGAGACCAAGATCCTTCATTTCAAATTCATAAGCTAACTCCTTGCATTTGATAATGAGGTGATCTTCTCCAGCAAGAATTAGATCATCAACATAGAGAACCAAGATCAATGCTTTGCCATCAATTACCTTGAAGTATAGGTTTGAATCAACAACATCATTCTTGGAGAAGCCTAAGCTTAACAGGTATTGATCAATTCTTTTGTACCAAGCATGAGGAGCCTGCTTAAGGCGTACAAAGCCTTCTTTAGCTTGCAAACATGAGACTCCTTCCCATGAACCTCAAAGCCATCAGGTTGCTCAATATATACCTCTTCCTCAATTACACCATTTAGAAATGTTGTCTTCACGTCCATCTGGTGTATCTTCCATCCTTTAGATGCTGCAATAGCAATGATGGTCCTGACGGATGTATAACGAGCAACTGGAGCAAAGGTTTCCTCATAGTCTACTCCCTCTTTTTGAGAGAATCCTCTAGCCACGAACCTAGCCTTGTACTTCTCGATGCTCCCATCAGCCGCATGCTTGATCTTGAAGAGCTACTTAGAAGAAACAACAGATTTTCTTTCGGTCTAGGTACGATGTCCCATACATCATTCTTGAGGATGGATTGATACTCTTCAGCCATAGCATCTTTCCACACTTGCTGACTAGTAGCTTCCTCAACATTGGAAGGTTCAGACTCAATAATTTGACTCATCAATGCAACATAGCTTGAAAACTTGTGAGGTCTCTTGCTTTCTCTGAATGTTCCTCTTGGGGCTGCAAACCTTTCTGCCTCCTGCATTGTTTGCCTGTACCAAAGAGGTCTCTTACGACCAATCACAATGTCTGTAGGCCCATTAGTAGGTTCCAAAGGCTCAGCTGGATCATCATCTTCTTTAGGATCAGTAGCCTCCCTTTGAATCTCAGGAGTATGGTCAACTTCCATATCCTGAGGAGACTCTTGGTCTTCATTGTCTATCTCCATATGAGTGCGCGTAGATCTCTTGAATGCAACATCTTCTTCAAATGTAACATCCCTGCTGATCTCAATCGACTTCTGACTGGAATGTACACTCTGTAGGCTTTTGAAGACTCACTGTAGCCGACAAAAATTCCCTTCTTGCCAGATGGTTCCAACTTTGTCTTTTATCTTTAGGTACATGAACATACACTGGACAACCAAAGATCCTCAAATGACTTACTTCCGGCTTCACCCCTGTGAAAGCTTCTTCGGGAGTCATGTTCTCCAAAATGCGGTGAAGGCTTCTATTCTGAACATAAACAACTGTCCTAGATGCTTCAGCCCAAAGGAAGGTTTGTAGATCTTGATCATGAATCATGGCTTTGACTGCTTCTACAATAGATTTGTTCTTCCTTTCTGTGACACCGTTCTGCTGAGGATTGTAAGGGACACAAAACTCCCTCTTAATCCCTGCTTCAATGCAAAAGTTACGGAAGCTTCCGGAGATGTATTCTCCTCCGTTGTCGGATCTCAGAACTTTGATCCTCTTCCCGGACAAGTTCTTTACTTGAGCTTTAAATTCTTTGAACCTCTCAAGTACTTACTCAGATTCTTTAGATTTCAAGAAATAAATCCAAGTCTTTCTAGAGCAGTCATCAATGACAATAATGTAATACAAAAAACCACTCAAAGAAGCAACAGACATTGGACCACATAAATCAGAATGAATAAGATCTAGAATACATTTAGATCTACTTTCACTACTATGAAATGGACCTTTAGTATTCTTACCCAATGCGCAACCTCTGCTAGTGCCTACATGCTCCTGATTGAGTTTAGGAAGGCCCGTGACCATCTTCTCCATGGTTGGTAGTGCTCGAAAGTGAAGGTGAGCAAGTCTTCTATGCCAAAGTTCACACAAACTTGAAGAATCATGCAACAAGGCCTGAAGTGGACGAGTGCAAAGTCTGTAGAGACTCTCATGTCGAACTCCAATCACCCGAGCAGTCTTGATACTTGAGTTCTTTGGCCATGCAAGAACTTTACCTTCGGAGAATGCAACTTGGTACCCGGAACAAATAGCACATCACTCAACTGCAACAAGATGCCTGAATCTAATTGAAGAGAGGAGGTCCCAACACCCTTCACAGAATAGCTAGCATCATCACCAATAATGACTTGAACACTAGAATCTCTCTCCACCAAATCAGTTAGATGCTCTCTAAATCCGGTGATGTGGCAAGAGGCACCACTATCAATCAACCAAGCATTGTTGTCAGTAGGAACATTGCTTGATAAAGCAGAATAGAATAAAAAACCACTTGAATCCTTTTGCGGAGAGATCTCACCCACATCTATAATAGAATCATGCTGCTTAGGTGGGGTTGGACAATCCTTCGCATAGTGACCAAACTTGTCACATCATAAACATTGAATGCGGGAGAGGTCCTTCTTCTTCTTCGATGCAGAAGCACCATCTGATCCTTTATCTCTATTCCTCTTGAAGTATCCTTTCTTCGCTTCTTTTCCTTTCTTCTTCGAGGATTGAGCGGCAACATGAATATAGAACATGAATATCTTCATTTGTAGAGCTTTGACCAATGCCTCTTACAGCCAACCTTGATTCTTCTTGAATACAATCTGCTCTCAATCGATCAAACTTAGGAAGTTTTGATCTTGCACTGATTCCTTGAATGAATGACTCCCAAGATGGAGGAAGACCATTAAGAGCCAACATAGTCAAATCCTTGTCATCAACAATATGCCCAATGGTAGAGAGCTAATCTCTCAACTCGGTGATCTTCATGAAGAATGAGATGACGGATTCTCCTTCCGCCATCTTGATATGATGAAGTTGCTGTTTTAATGCAAGAGCTCGACTTGTGTTGTTGATCTCATACATCTCCTCCAAGGTCTTGAACATGTCTCTTGCAGTTTTCAACTTGGAGATGATTGGCACAATGTGATCTTTCACATAATCAACCAACATCTTTTTTGCCTTAGTGCCATTCCTATTCCATTGTGACTTCTCATTGTCATTGGTTGGTTTGGGAACGTCTCCCTCCACGAACGCAGCTAACTCATTTTCTTCCAAAGCGAGCATGACTCTAAACTTCCAAGATGTGAAATTTGATGCGCCCTCAAGTCTATCTTCGATCTTGAGCCCGTTTACCATCTTGACAGTAAGATAGATGCAATCAAAGATGAGAATAAGAGTGGAGGATAGTGCTGCTTGACTAAATCTGGTCACAATCTTTCTTATACCGTCTCTGATACCATGTTAGTTTTATGATCAGATGTAAATAAGCAGATTTAATTGAAAAATCAAACACACAAATGCAAAATATGCCCTGGGAAAACCCTCCTCTTGAGGGAGAAAAACCCAACAACAATAGTCTCCCTTACAATGAGGCCAAGTAATGACACCACAATCTGATGCTAACACAGAAATAATGTCATGCCTCTGCTGATGATAAACTCAGCCTCCTTCAATATATCAATCTGAACTTGATGAACTTCTTCTCACACTTATTCGCACTTATGGATATTGAATGAATATGAATGAATGATACAATGAAGAAGCATCAAACATATATACAAGAGAGAAGGAGAGGATGCGTCTCTTCAAGACATCATGTCGGCCTTCACCAAAAATCGCATCTCCATGATACATGAAGTTGGCCTTAACAAATTGTACCTCTTCAAGAATTCGTGTCTCCATGATGTCTGTCTTATAAACAATAATTAAATATTAATTAATGTGAAATGATGAAGCGCCTCTTCATGAATCGATGCCTTACAAATTAAATAGCCGTTAGGCTATTATTTAATTTGTTCTTCATAGATCGAACTGGGCTGGAAGTAGAAGCCCGACGCTGCCATGTAACATCAACAGATATGAAAAGAAGAACTTCCGCAAGTACAAGAAAAGCCTTTGTTCCAAAGAAGATAGCAGCTCATTTGAGGAAAGTGATGGGAGCTTTTCGAATAATGATAGAGAAAAAATTTTCTTCTTGGTGATCGAAGCAACGAATGACAACTTGCAAAATGAAGACAGAGAATAAGAGGAGGGTTTCAAAAGAAGAAGAGGATGATGCTAAAATGGATGGGGAAATTGATTTGAAGAACTCATCTGTGCCTTGGGTGAAATCAAAAGGTTTAAGAAAAAGAATTTGAAGCAAAAATTACAGCTTCAAGAGGAATGCAAATTCTAAGACTACAATGTCGTAAAGTCTTGAAGAGTTAGAAAAGATGATCATTAATCTGAAAATTCAAATTGAAGATGCAAAACGAGTTGAGGAAGAGGTAAGGATTCATTTAAAGGCAAAAGAAGAAGATTGTGAGAGCCGTGAGTCCAAAATTGCTTCCTTGAGAAAGGAACTAAAAGAAATGACCACTAAGTTGAATAGAAGCCTCAAATTTGAGAACAATATCGAGATCTTGGATGATATCATCAATGGGTAAAGATCACCAATCAACAAGACATGTCTTGGTTATGAAGAAAATCAAAAGGCTACTAAAGAAGATCAAGATCCCAAAGAGCCACCAAAGAAGACAAATGAAGAAAATTCGTCAAGTTATGTTGATGCCATCAAATTTTCCACCAAAAGTGAAAGAAACAAGGAGAAAGAGAGTCAAGTGCCACAAAAATCAAACACTTCTCCAAAAGTTAACAAGGACAAATTCAGAAAGTCCTTTCCTCCGAGACAAGTGCACGTGACCAGGTTAACAATAAGAAGGACCTTATGGCTAAGAAAAAGGAGGAAAATGTGAAAACATGGAAAGAAAAGGAGAGATCCATGTTTGTGCAAATTGCCCTACATGCTCAAAATGAGAGATGAATGGTATATTGATAATGGTTGCTCAAGCCACGAGTGGTGGAAAAATTAAATTCCTCACCTTGAAGGAAATGAATGGAGGGACAGTGAAATTTTGGGACAATGCTACGACAAAGATAATTGGAAGAGGTACTCTTATCCTAGATAGTGGAAGAACAAAAACTAAGAATGTTCTATATGTTGAAGGTTTGAAGCACAATCTCCTAAGTGTGAGTCAAATGTGTGACCAAGGACACACTCACGTTTCATGCTTAAGGATGTGAAATCAAGAAGGAAGGAAGATTGATTGCAGATGCAAGTAGAACAACCAATAACCTCTACATCCTTAGTGAAATCAAAGGTGAAAAGTGTTATATGGCTAAAGAAGATGAGAGTTGGTTATGGCACATAAGGATGGGACACAAATTTTTATAATCTCATCAAAATTAGCAACAAGTAGGCAGTGAGAGACATGCTAAAGATTTTGAAGCCTTCAAATATCATTGTGAGCAATGCCAATATGGGAAGCAAACAAGGGTGAGTTTCAAGACAAAGGAGTATTCTACAAAAATGCCATTGAAACTTATTCATACAGATCTTTGTGGGCTGTAATATCCCCCTTAGTTTTTTCCCAAACTTTTCACAAGAAACTTCACTTGTTAACGTTAGCTTAAAGGAAGATAAGCAATCTGGAATGTAACCCTTCACTTTCTGATCACCTAGATCCCAAAGTGGGCAAGGTGAGAGCATACGGTGTGAGGGGATCTGATAGTAACAATCTGAAAATACTGGTAGTACAATGCTATTGGCGACAAGCCATCCAATTGAGAAATGTAAAAATTAGGCGGCAAACCAACCTCTTCCACTTTTCAGCGGGCTACAGGAAAGTAAATGTAAACAAGAAACTTGGCCGCGTAGCCAGCCACTTCCACTTTTCAGTGGGTAACAAAATGAAAGCAAAACTCAACCACTTCTTCAACAGAAGTGAAACAAAGAGCAGAAATGAAAGAGCTGATCAATACTACTGATTTAGCGTTACAATAGTGAAATCTTTTACAATGAAACTGAGATATTCTTAACAACTTGATAGCCCAAATGTTAGACAGTGTTCTCCATGGAAAATACAAAGATAAGCATCAAGAAAATATGGCAAAATACAAAAAATACCTGGTCTGATGTAAAATGGCGGCATTTTGATTTTTTGACCAGCAACCTTGGAATCCACCAAAATGCTTGTATCTCCCTCAAATCTCCACCGAATGAACTCAAATTGAAGGCAAAAGATGCCTAGAAGCTAGGTGTCCCAATCCAAGCATCCAAACACCACCAAACAACTCTTATTTTTTGCATGCTTCCCAATGCAGCATCAACAAATGGTATGGCCTTCTAGGGAAGGGCAACCTTGACTAAAAATCACATACTCCGCAAAAAATTACCAAAACTTGAGCATAGGGTCACCCAAGCTAGAGGAATGGATAGAAACAATACCCAAAACAATTGCCCAACTCCTCTGGAAGGTATAATAAAAAACGTGCTTCAGCCATACTCAAAACCAACAACATGAAACTTAAGGAATGGAAAATAACTCACTACCACTCCCAAAATCAGAAAACATCAAATGAAGTCATCACCTTGAAGCTCAGTTGCACCTTTTGAAATGAAGGAGCACCAACAATTAGTTAGGTGCTATCTTGCAAGCCCGAAATTGAGTAAGGCTAGGAGGTATTCCAACCCCGAAGCAAGAGTCTGGATAAAATCCAGTAGCACTTCGTTATGAGATGAATAATGGATACCAAATGAAGAGGCAAGGCCCTGTATATATAGCTTTCCAACCCAAAAGTTTGAATCACCTTTTCCATCCAAAAGGGACGCCCAAGGAAGATAAATATAATATTCATTTAAATTTGCAATTTTGACTTGACTTTAGGCGCCCAACATGACTTAGGAAAATAAACCTTATGAAATGCAAATGTATTTTCAAATTGGATGACCTCATGAAGAACACAAGTTATAAACAACTTAAAGTCACGTGTCTAGGTGTTGGGGGCCAAGAAGCACAATATTAAAACATAACTTAAGTTGCCAACTTTCCAAAACAGGCTCCAAGAAAGCTGGAGACACCTTTGCATAAACTGCCCTGCTAGAAATAACACTTACTAAAAATAGCATACTGCTAAAAATAGTGATTCCAAACTCCGTTAGAGCACAAATCGGGTAGTTGTCGTAACTTACTAAAAATAGTAAGTCAAAAAATGTCCTTCAATGAAAATGCATGTCGTACCATTCTGAAGCCTTCTGAAAACCTAGAAAGACCCAAAAGACAAATTTCCAAGCTCTCGCAAACAAGCCCCTGAAAACTCAGAAGAAACCTCCTAGAAAATTGGAAACCCTAATTTTGCCTTTGACTAGCCTACGGACCTCCGAGATAGGCTAACAGTCATCTGATGGGACTATTTCTGAGACGGGGACATTACATGGGCCAACAAGAACAAAAAGTTTACAAGGTGAAATCTATTTCATGCTACTAATTGATGATTATTCAAGAATGACTTGGGTTACATTTTTGAAAGAAAAATCTGAAGCTTTTGAAAAGTTTAAGGCATTCAAAGCCTTAGTTGAAAATGAAACTGGTCTAAAAATTAAATGTTTGAGATCAGATAAAGGAGAGTTCGCATCAAACGAATTTGAAGAATTTTGAGAATATGGTATAAGAAGACATTTTTTTGCTGCAAGAACACAACAAAATGGAGTTGTGGAAAGGAAGAATAGAACTGTTCAAGAAATGACAAGTACCATGTTAATTTTTAAATGAGTCCAAGTTATCAAACGCTTTTTGGAGAGAAGCAGTTCACATGGTGGTTTGCATTTTGAATTGAGGACAAATTAGAGTAAACAATTCCAAAACACCGTATGAACTATGGTAGGGTAGGCCTGCAACAGTGAAGTATTTCAAGGTATTCCAGAGCAAATGTTATATAAGAAGGGATGATGAAGATTTTGGAAAATTTGACTCTAGAGCAGATGAAGGTATCTTCCTTGGTTACTCTTCAAGGAGCAAGACTTATAGGTGTTACAATAAAAAGATTGCACAAAATTATTGAAAGTGCAAATGTCTGAATGAATGATGAAAGGCATCAAAGAACAATGGCATAAGAAGTTGATTGTCAAGAAGAAAATTGCAAAGAAGACGAAGTGGAGGAAGAAGTTGAACAAAGAGAAACAAAGACATCATCAAAGATAGCATCGAGATTTGTTCAAAAGAACCATCCAAAAGATCTGATTCTTGGTGACAAAGACACATAAATTCAAACAAGGAGATTGGCCTATACATCAAAACATGCAAATTTGTGCTTTTTATCTAAAGTAGAACCCAAGAATTTTTCAAAAGCTTGAGAAGATAAGTATTTGGTAAAAGCTATGGAAGAGGAGTTGGATCAAATCGAAAAGAATGAATTGTTCTAAGTGGGTGTTCAGAAATAAATTGAACAAAGATGCCAAGTCATAAGGAACAAAAAGGGTTGGTGTGTAAGGGATATGCCCAAGTAGAAGGAATTGATTTTGAAGAGACATTGCCTTGGTTGCATGGTTAGAGGCTATAAGGATGTTCTTGGCATTTGCTTGCTTCAAAAACTTCAAAGTCTACTAGATGGATGTTAAGTCAACAATTTTGAATGGACACTTAGAAGAAGAGGTGTACATTGAACAACTTGAAGGATTTATCTTGTCAGAAAATGAGGACTCTGTATGTAGTCTCAAGAAAGCTGTTTATGGGTTGAAACAAGCCCCTAAGGCTTGGTACTCTAGATTGGGCAAATATTTATAAGAACAAGGCTTCAAAAGGGGTATTGCTGACAACAATCTGTACTCTAAAACTGAAGGTGATCATCAGTTGATTGTTGTAGTGTATGTGGGCGATATTATTTTGGAGGCAACAATGCTAAAATGTGCCAAGAGTTCGCCATGAAAATGTAGGAAGAGTTTGAAATGTCTATGCTTGGTGAGTTGTCTTTCTTCCTTGGGCTACAAATTTCGCAATTTGATAAAGGAATATATATTTCATAGACCAAGTATATTAAGTAGATGTTGAAGAAATTTAGGATGGAGGATTGCAATCCTATGAGTACACCTATGGTCACAAGATGCAAATTGAGTAAGAATGATGAATTTCCTGGGGCTAATCAAACTCTTTATAGATCAATGACTGGGAGCTTGTTATATGTGATAGCTTTGAGACCTGATATAATGTAAGCAATAGGTATGGTTGCAAGATTTCAAGCTGCATTAAAGGAAACCCATGTGTAGGCAGTTAAACGAATCTTCAAATATGTAAAAGGCACTTTGGATTTCAGCTTATGGTATCCAAGAGGTGAAGATTTCACCTTAATAGCCTACACTGACGTGGATTGGACCGATAGCGTTGATGACAAAAAAAACACTAGTGGAGGTGCATTCTTTCTCGAAAATAGTCTTATATCATGGTCAAGTAAGAAATATGCTTCAGTTTCCTTATCCACAACAAAAGTAGAATTTATAGCAGCAGCCTTGTGTTGCACTCAAGTCCTTTGGATGAAGCAAACTTATAGGGACATCAAGGTAGAATTTGAGCATCCAATATCCATATTTTGTGATAACACCAATACAATCAATATTTTGAAAAATCTTGTGATGCTCTTCTGAACCAAACACATTCCAATCAAATATCATTTCTTAAGGGAGCAGGTGGTAGATCAGCAGATGAAGTTAATGAATTTTAGAGTATATGACTACACATGAACAAATTGTAGATATTTTCACAAAGCCTCTTCCAAAAGAGACTTTTGAGTATCATAGACAGAAGTTGGGGGTGATATCCCCTTCATCTAGTTACTAAGGAACTATATCTTTCAGGGGCAGCTCATCACTGCATTATCTTACAGCTCCAAGGATTCCTTTGCCATTGATGTCAATGGGGGAGAAGAAGAGAAAGGATGAGCTTTAGAGTAAGGGGGAGCATTATATATTCACATATTATTTCTATGAGAGGTTGCCATCAATGACAAAGGGGGAGAAGAAGAGAAAGATGGAGCTTTAGATAAGGGGGAGCATTATATATTCATAGATTATTTCTATGAGAGGTTGCCATCAATGACAATGGGGGAGATTGTTAGATTAATTCATTGATGTCAAAGATTCTTGCAAGTCCAAGAATGCCATTGATAAAAAAAAAAGATAATTGCTGTTCAAGAAAGAAATCGTTCGTGAAAATATGAAGGCCAAAGGCCACCAATTTCTACAATTAAGAACTAAATTCAATTGGTTGACCCATATTCTCTATGGTAGTGTTTGGTAATTTCTTTATGAAGAATATTTGAAGAGTACTTTGTTATATTGAGAGGGCGGGTGAGGGGTGGGGGTGAAACAGTATAATAACTTTTTACTTTTTCAAAACTTAGTTGACCACATAAGTGATACTTCAAAACTTAATCATCCACAACAATAACACACATGCAAGATCTAGCAATAAGGAACACATGATGAACACACAATTTGCGTGGAAACTCTTGCAGGAGAAAACCATGGAAAATATTGCTTATATAGATCTTCTTGTAGCCACCAATCTACTTTATTGACAAAGCTTCTTTCATAGGCACCAACCCACAGGAGACACCAATCCCCACAATTGAGCATCAACTCAGCAAGAGACACCAACCTGCCAATCTCTTTAGTTAGAAGGCACCAACCTCCTAATAAACAATATAATAATTTATTTGAGACTTCTTAGATCCACCCTAATTCACCTTCATCAATCTGCTCACTGCTTCATCAAAATCTGCCTTCAGAATTTTCAAAGATTGTTCATAAATTCTGCCATAAAGCTGCTCATAAGTCTGCTATAAATAATCTTCACCTGTCTGCTCCTCTAAGTAATTTTCTACTATTTGAAATAGTCTTCTACTCTTCAAATCCACTGGTGCTGTATGATCTGACTTGAATTTTTCACACACCTTACTTCCATCACTTCTCTCAACCTTCATTTATATCTTTCCAAGGGGGACAACCTTTTGGAGGGATATATTCATTACAAAATAAGACAACTCTTCATTACTTTTAATGCACCCTTTAATAGCCAACTTGGGTGCTTCATAAGAGGTCGGCCTGAATTAAAACCAATTTAATTTAATTTCAAATTTGAGCGCTATAATATCCACCCCAATTGTTTTTCAATTTTGCATATGTTAGCGTTAGCCAAAATAACAATGATAATCAACTAAATTAAGCTACCTTCCACTTTTTGATCACCCAAATCCCAATGTGGGCAAGGTGAGAGCATACAATGGTAAGGTGTACATTGCATTAACTAAAAACAATCACTTGTTTAGTGGGGTGAGTGATAATCAAGAATAAACTGAAAGCAAATACCTTCCACTTTCTGATCACCCAGATCTCGAGGTGGGCAAGGTGAGAGCATACGGTGGTAAGACTTACAATTAAGTGCTTCTGAATAAACCACTTGTTCAGTTGGGTGAGTATGGAATCTCCAAAGCATGAAATGAAACCTTCGCTTATTCAGCGGCAATTACAATTAGCAAATAAAGCATTTGGTGGCTAGCTGACCAAGGCAAAGAAAGATCCTCCACTTATTCAGCGGGCAAAATATGAAACTAAAGAAAGCACATCCACTTATTCAGTGGGAATAACATGAAAGAAAAAAAAGTTCATTCACTTTTAGCGAGAATGCCACTTATTCAGTGGGGTAAGAAAGGCACAAGAGCTATTCACCAATGGTACTACCAAAGGTGTTACAATGAGAGATTATTACAATATGATGTTTTCAAATATACTCCAACTGCAATGAGTTAGAAATATGAATTGACAACTCCAAATGATATCCAACACCAAGGTACAATAGCTCTTGATAATTGTTGTTTTTATGATCAGATTTAATACACAGAAATTTAATTCAAAATCAGACACAATAATACAGCATATACCTTGGGAAAACCCTCCACTTGAGGGAGAAAAACCCAGCAACAAATATATCTCTTATATATATAACTAATGGCAACAAGTCTCTTTACAATGAGGCCACACACAAGGCCAATATTCAGCACCAGCAATGGCTGTAATAACAAAGAACAATCTGCTCTTCCTTGAACACAAATCTGCTCTTCAATGGATTCGCAATCTGCCCTAGAAGAAATTCAAACTTGATAGAAGGAGCTGTTCTTGATAGAATTCGCACTTGCTTGTAGGAAGGAATCGAACTTGCTTGACCCTTGAATGAGTGAGAATGAATTTCTATATATACATTTGCTAGAGAGGTCGCACCTCTACAAGAACTAGGTCGACCACCAAAGGAAAAGATAAATACAAATAATAATTATGAATTACAATGAAGGTCAACCAAGGTAAGAATTACAATGTTGCCTTGAGAAGCGCACTTCCTCATTAATTATTATTTGATACAAATCATGCCTCTTCATAAATTCGATTATCATTTAAATAAATGAAGTGCCTCTTCAATAATATCGATCTCCTATAAATTTGATAGCCGTTTAGGCTCCATCAAATTTATCCATTATATCGTGGCTAGAAGAATTCTCTCGATGCTGCTATGAACATCAACACTCCCTCTCAGCTAGGGAGGATATTTCCGGCTCTGGTTATCACAATGAATGATAGTAGGCTCCATTGATTGACCAAACAATCCTGCAAGGAGCTTTCAAAGTCACATTGCTTCTCGGGCTGCCACACAAGCTGCAATATACTTGGGCTCTGTTGTACTCAGTGCCACAGAAGATTGCTTCCTGTTGCACCAGGATATCATCGCAGACCCCAAACTGAAACAACATCCAGAGGTGCTCTTCCAATCAGTGACACACCCTGCCCAATCGGAATCAGTATATCCAAGCAACTCCAAATCCACATTAGAAGAATACCTCAAGCCATATCCAATTGTGCCACGCAAGTATCTCAGGATATACTTCGTTGCAACTAGATGTATTTGCCTTGGTTCATACATGAACTGACTAAGTGCACTCACTGTGTAGCAAATATCTGGACTAGATACATCAACAATCCAATCAACTGCCTGTACATAATAGGATCCACCAGATCTGAACTAGCTGCAGCCTCTTACAAGTTATGCAAGTTGGTCTCCATAGACGTAGACATGGATTTGCAATCCATCATACCAAATCTCTTCAAGATATCAATAGTATACTTCCCTTGACTCAGAATGATCTCATCTAGCTTCTGCCATACTTCTAAACCAAGGAAGTAGTGCATGTAACCAAGATCCTTCATTTCAAATTTAGAAGCTAACTCCTTGCATTTGATAATGAGGTGATCTTCTCCAGTAAGAATTAAATCAACATAAAGAATCAAGATCAACTAGATTACCATCTTCTTCAAGTTCAGTAGGCTCCCTCTGAATCTTCAAGTACTTGCATCAACCTTTTGACCTCTTCGTCCAAGATTGCTTGCAACACTTGCCTTAGATAAATGTTTTCCAGCACACACCTTTGGTACTTTAGAGAGTTTAGGATTGTCCTCCTCGACCTCATCCTAGATTGCTCTATTCTGAATAGGTTTGCGGAGCTACAATGACAAATCCAAATGACAGTCTTGAGCAATTATGATCTGAGCAGTTGAAGGGATCCTCTAAGGATTTAGCACCTAGCCTTGCAAAACAGTAATCTTCACTTCTTCTCAGTGAGTTACATAACTCCCTCTTGATCCCTGCTTCAGAGATTGCAAAGAAGACTTTTGGAAGTGAACTCCCTCTAGTCGCCAACTCAGTCCCATGGCTGCAAGTTGTGACTTCACGCTTGATCATTTCTTTGGTCGACATGACTTCCTCATAAGATGCCTCAAGCTTTTCATCACTAAGCAATCTCTCGTCACCTTCTTGCTCTTAGATCTGTCTTGGAAGCATTTTTAGAGAGAGATTACTAACCGTTTATAATATCCAAAGAAATATCAAGGCTAGAATCATACAAAGTTTACTATCTTAGGTTATAGCATGAATACATAAGAATTTATGAACAATATTAAAACATGAATAAATAAATCAACCTAAAGAGAAATATATCAAAAGATTAGAATGAAGGGATAAAGAAACTTATCTTTATTGAATTTTGATATAACTGTTTCTTCCATCTTTTACTCCTCTTGAGAGTGCCAAACTTAGCACAACAAAAAACAATCTGCACAACTACAAATATCTTGAATTCATTATGCAGTTAGCATGTAGAACCAACTCTCTCCAAGAGTCTGCCTCTATCACGCTCATAATAGAGAATTATCATAATAATTAACTAAATCAATTTTCATTTCCAGAGTTTTATAAATCTTCTACAACCAGCATGAAATAACTTGCAATAAAATGAAATCTTCAAAGGATCTTATGCCAGAGAACACAATTCAAGAGAAACCACTATCTCTCTTTACTAATTACAAGATCCAAATAAATGATATAACTCAGAAAACAAAGAATACTTATCTCTTTAAATATTCTGATGAATGCAATTACTGGACACAGTATAGAATGTTGCTCTTGCGCTCAAATCAGTCCACCATCTTCACGACTTGAACACAGGCCCATGACTTAGAATAGAAATTCCCTAGAATCCTTTTGAGGAGAGATCTTATCCACATCCGCAAATGAAGCATGCTGATTAGGCCTGGATGGGCAATCCTTTGCATAGTGACCAAACTTGTCACATCGAAAGCATTGAACGCAAGATAGATCCTTCTTCTTCGAAATGCGTGAGCAACCGACCTTTTATCTCTATTCTTCAAGTATCTTTCCTCCTTTCCTTTCTTCTTGAGGATTACGTTAGCGATGAATGTCTTCATTTGTAGAGCTTCTCACCAATACTCTGCACAACTCACTTCGAATACACTTTCAAATGATCAAACTTGGGAAATGATCTCGCCATTGATTCCTTGAATGTAAGACTCCCAAGATGAAGTAAAGACTATTAAGAGTCAACATGGTCAAATCTCTTGACATCAAATAATAAGACCAATGGTAGAGAGCTGATCTCAATTCAAAACTTGAAGCAAGAGATGATAGATTCTCCTTCCACGACTTTTAACATGACAGTTGTTGTTTAATGCATCGCCAGTTGTTGATCGTAAGATATCCTCCACTTAAACATCTCCTCGCCTTCATCTTAGAGGATATGGGAACAATAGATCCTCTACTTGAACAACTAACATCTTCTTTGCCTTAGTATCTTTCTTCCACAACTTCTCTCATCCGTGAGGCTCGGGACTTTTCTCTCCGCCAATTCATTTTCCAAGGAGGCATAATTTTGAATCTCCAAGATGAAATTAGATGCCCTCAAGTCTGTCCTTGATCTTGAGACCGCTTCACCATCTTGACGAAGAGATAGAAGAACAAAAGATGAGAAGAGAATAAAGAGTATCAGAAGACTAAATCTGATCAAGATCTTCTTCAAATCCGCTTTGATACCATGTTGTTTTTATGATCAGATTTAATACACAGAAATTTAATTCAAAATCAGACACAATAACACAGCATATATCCTGGGAAAACCCTCCACTTGAGGGAGAAAAACCCAGCAACAAATATATCTCTTATATATATAACTAATGGCAACAAGTCTCTTTACAATGAGGCCACACACAAGGCCAATATTCAGCACCAGCAATGACTGTAATAACAAAGAACAATCTGCTCTTCCTTGAACACAAATCTGCTCTTCAATGGATTCACAATCTGCCCTAGAAGAAATTCACACTTGATAGAAGGAGCTGCTCTTGATAGAATTCACACTTGCTTGTAGGAAGGAATCGAACTTGCTTGACCCTTGAATGAGTGAGAATGAACTTCTATATATACATTTGCTAGAGAGGTCGCACCTCTACAAGAACTAGGTCGGCCACCAAAGGAAAAGATAAATACAAATAATAATTATGAATTACAATGAAGGTCGGCCAAGGTAAGAATTACAATGTTGCCTTGAGAAGCGCACTTCCTCATTAATTATTATTTGATACAAATCGTGCCTCTTTATAAATTCGATTATCATTTAAATAAATGAAGTGCCTCTTCAATAATATCGATCTCCTATAAATTTGATAGCCGTTTAGGCTCCATCAAATTTATCCATTATATCATGGCTGGAAGAATTCTCTCGACGCTGCTATGAACATCAACAATAATAACAAGGAATGTATACCTCACAATGACCCCCAAAAGTCTTAAAATGGACTGAACAGCAGCAGGTTCAGGTCTGATATGAAATTTCAGGTCTGTAACACCTCTGAACAACAAGCATAATTAGGGCACAACTCCCAAGAACATCACCCAATTCAGCAAGAAACTCATCCAAACTGATATCAATGCAAAATAGAGGAATGGGCACCACCAAACAACACCCAAACAACTGTTAGGAGGCGAAATCTCTTTACAACCTCACGCCCCCCTAGGGACAAGATGTACGGCCAACAAGAGGGGCAATCCCCTCTAGAAAATCAGAAACTCAACCAAAATATCTGCAAAGTGGAGCATAGGGGTGCCCAAGGTAGAGTAGAAGAATGGCCCAATACCTAGAATCAAATCTTCAATGCTTCTCTCAGCTACACACAAACATGGTAAGGCCTAGGTGTAGGAAAAAGGCATGACCAATAAGAAGTAACTTTGAAAATCTCCTCCAATCACTCCAAAACTTTGCAAGATCAGTTAACACACCAAAATACAAAGCTAGAAAACATCATAGGAAGCCAAAACTGAAAGCAAGCTGAAAGCCATCACCAATAAGCTCCAATGGTTACTCTTGCAGTGAAGCCACACCCACGACCAACTAGGGAGTATCTTGCAGCTTCGAAACTAGAATCAACCTTGAGGGTTTTTATCGTTAAATCCCAAGGATTCTGACACCAACTCGGCAACACTTCGTTATCTTAAAATTGCATAATCCAAATGAGAGCACAAAGGGGGTTTAAATAGAAATTAGGGCTCAAAAATTCGAATGCCTTTTCCCTCCAAATGGGATGCCCAACTCAAGGAAATGATATTATATTTTAATTTTCAGTAAGTCCAACTTGGCGTCCAACTCCATGACCACCTTTAAAACAACTTAAAGTTATCATCTTAGGCGTGGGGGTACAAGGGGGTCCTTTTTGAACTTTATAACTTAAGTTGTAATATTTCCTTTTTGAAGACTTAAGAGATGGAGGATGAAAAGCATGCCAAAAATATCAAAACTCACCATTGAAATTGCCAACCTTGCTAGAATTGGAAACCCGACATTGAACTGCTGCCAGGACCAATTGTCCCAAAATAGCACTTATTGCTAAAAATAGTGTGTCCAAACGCCAAATTAACCCAAACTGAGATGCAATTGAAACTTACTAAAAATAGTAATTGCTAAAAATAGACATTGCTGAAAATAGCAATACTGCCCACCAAGGATCTCAAAAAACCCAAAAAATCCCAGAAAACACCTTGACAACCCTCTGCAAATGCACCCTAAAAGTGCTGGCATGAATCCTCCAAGAATCTTGAAATCCCTTGAAACGCCTCCATTTAGCGTACAAGACTCCAAAAATAGGCAAACGGTCATTGGAAAGCTTAGGACTGAGAAGCGGACATTACAATCCTCCCTCCCCAAGATTGCTTGTCACCAAGCAATCACAAGCCTGGATGCTGCAAAATCTGCTCATCATCCCAAGTAACATCTTCAACTGGTAGATTCTTCCACTTCGCCAGATATTATTTGATTGTTCTCCTCAATGAATGCTCTATGAAATCAATTATTACTTCTGGAACCAAAACCAACTGCCCTTCCTCATCCAATGGAGGTAACTCAGTAGAAGCAACAACATTGTGTCCAAGCGCCTTTTTGAGGTGTGACACATGGAAGATATTGTGCACTTTGCTACTCTCTGGTAGCTCTAGCTTGTAAACCACTTTTCCAACTCTCCTGGAGATCCTAAATGGCCCATAGAAACGTGGCTTAAGTTTCTCTGCTCCACTTTGCTTGAGAGTAGACTGTCGATAAGGTTGAAGTCTTAGATAGATCATGTCTTTAACTTCGAACACATGCTCAATACATTGCTGATCAACATACATCATTTGTTGATTTTGGGCATGTTGGAGATTTTCTTTCAAGGATTTCAAAATGTCTTGGCTTTGCTGCAACAAGTCCTTAGCTTGAGGAGCTCTGTTGTCACCAAAAAGAAGATCAATGAAGCCAGGAGCTTCGTACCCATACAAGGCTAGGAATGGAGACATTTTGATGGACATGTGATATGAAGAATTATATCAGTATTCTCCCAAATGGAGCCATCTCACCCAAACCTTCTACTGTCTAGAA
>VDFB02085435.1:0-20405 GCA_007258455.2 Sequoia sempervirens
AAGGAAAATCTGGGAGACTCCAGGGAAACTTCTAGGAGATTTTCAGAGGCATTAGGCCATTAGCTTGGAGCCATTTACTATTAGTATTTACTATTTTGTACTCCGTTTTTGAAGTTTGAAGTTTGAACATTGATGATACAGTGATACTTGATTGTAATTATGATTCATGAATCATGATTATGAAACTCAAATTATGAAACATCTAGTTCTTGTTGCATTTTCCAATGTCTATATTTTCATTTTGATTTTCAATGTTCAGTGGTTCACTAGTTCAATGAAATGATATATCATTACAATGTGTTATTGTGTTTAAACTTTAAACTTTTAAGTTTTAAGTTTTGTTTTTATGTGTTAACTTTACTTATTCCTTAGGCTTCTATAGTTATATAATTATATTGTTATACATCTTTTTATAACTAATTTTTCAAGTGCTATATGTATTTCAGCGCTGCCCCTCGCCACCCCCCCACCGCCGTCCTCCTGCCGTCCCCAAACTTAGATCCCTCGTCTCCCATCTTGGAAACTCGTCCCCTGTTGTCCCCCCATCACCGTCCCTGAAACTCCATAGAACACTGTAAAGAACCAGAACAATTTTTTTTTTTTTTTTACAAAGTGATTACAATGCAACACGCACCTGTTAAGGTTAGCATAAACCAAAACGATGCAGAAAGTAACTCTAACCAGAATGTACACTAGGATCTCGATGTGGGCAAGGTGTGAGCATTGGTCAGAGGATCTATGCAAATGCAAATTGAAGGGAACTCTAACCAAGAATGCGCCTGTGCAGATGAGCATATGGTCAGAGGATCAATGCATGTTGAACATAATGTAACCCTAACCAAGAATGGCGCCGAGTGAGGGCAAGCATATGGTCAGAGGGTCCCTAAACTACTTAGCTGAAAGCAAATAAGCGGCAAGCCAGCCTCTTCCACTTATTCAGTGGGAATTACAATTCAATAAAATGAGAGAAAGAGAGGAAATGCTGTTAGTACTACTAACAGCTTACAATAAGATAGAATGTTCCCTTAAACTAGAGTTTTTTGAGTCCTTCAATGCTGCAAATGATTAGTATGTCTTCTCGATATCAAACTTGACTTCCAATACTTAAATCTCAACTAAGGAACAACTTCCTTAATTCTGTTATATCAGACCTGCAACATAGAATGAGGAAATCTGCAACATAATATCCACTTAAATGTTCATAACTTGCTCAAATCACATCCTAATGACTCGAAACGAATTGCAGATTGCTTTAATGATGAAGGCGCCCAAATTGAATGCTTAAAACCTCACTAAACAACTCTCATTTATTTTGCACAATTCCCAAGAAACCCCCTAAATGGTACGGCCCAGCTGCAAGGGCGATTTTGCTCTATAAAAATAAAGACACACAAATAAAATCTGGAAATCAGCTAGAAAGGTCGTCCTTCATTGACAAAAAGATAGGTTCAGTACCCAGAACGATAGCATTTTTATTTTCTGAACTGTGAGCAAATCTTACGTTCTTCAAAGACATTCAGCAACATTAGAAATATGACAAAAAACACAAACTAGAACTCCAAAATGCAAACCACTCAACTAAAATGCAAAACAACTCAACTACAAGCTAACCTCTCAACTAGTTGCTATCTTTCAAGCAAGAAGATGAGCCAATGCTAGGAGGTGTGCTTTCCTCGAAGCGAGTGCCTGAAGACAATTCAACAGCATAACGGTGTAGTAGACAAAAAGATCCCAAATGAAGAGCTGAGGCCTGATTAAATAGACAAGAGAGAATCATCTAGAAGCTTCAAGGAGGCGCCCAAAACCCTAATTTCAAATTCACCTTTTCCCTCCAAAAGATGGCGTCCTTTTTCACCATTGAAATATTTCACTTTTTAAAATAAAGTCAAATCCCTCAAATAGGCGTCCTTTTCCTTAAGCTCAATATTTGACATTTAAAATATAATTTATCTCTCCATGACGCCTTGACCCTCAAAGTCCCCTTTTTAAAAACAACTTAAAGTTGTACTGCTAGGCAAGGGGGTATAATATTATAATGAAAATACTTATGTCCCCAAGAAATATGCGTCCAAGGCCAAGACTGAAGTGCCAGCTGAACCAACTGCAGAAGAAGACCAACTGAACTGAACCCAACCTGTCCACTGCTCAAAATAGAATTTACTAAAAATAGTAAATTCGTGAAGTTGCTCGGAATGCCAAACTGAACATACCACTGCGAAGCTCTCTGAAACCCAGAAAGAATCCGCAATCAGAATCTCGAACTTCAAGCAACAACCTCCACAAAACTAGGAAACCCTAATTTCACCATCCGCGTAGCCTACGGGTCACCGGAATAGGCCAACGGTCAACAGAAATGATCACAACTGAGAAGGGGACATTCGGTCGGCTCTCCCCAAGATTGCTTGCCCTCAAGCAATCGCAAGTCTGGATGCTGTAGAATCTCCTCATTCTCCCAAGTAGCATCCTCCAAAGGTAGATTCTTCCACTTCACCAAGTATTCTTTGATTGTTCTCCTCCTCAAGGAACGCTCTCTGGAATCAATAATCTATTCTGGAACCAAGGTCAACTGAACTTCTTCATCCAAAGGAGGCAACTGTGATGAAGCCACAACATTGTGTCCAAGTGCCTTTTTGAGGCGAGACACATGGAAAACGTTGTGGACCTTACTACTCGAAGGTAGTTCCAACTCATAAGCCACTGCTCCAACCTTTCTGACAACTTTGAATGGCCCATAGAAGCGAGGTTTAAGTTTCTCAGCTCCACTCTTCTTAAGTGTGGACTGTCTGAAAGGCTGAAGTCGAAGATAAACCATATCACCAAACTCAAATGAGCGCTCAACACGCTGCTGATCAGCGTACATCTTCTGATTTGTGCCATTTGAAGGTTGTCCTTCAAGGTTTTCAAAACATCTTGGCTTTGTTGCAACCAATCCTTGGCTTGAGGAGCTTTGCTATCGCCAAACACCAAATCAGCAAAGCTAGGAGCCTCGTAACCATAGAGGGCCATGAATGGAGACATCTTTATTGACATGTGGAAAGATGAGTTGTAGCAATATTCTCCCAAGTGGAGCCATTTCACCCAAGCTCTTTGCTGCTCTGAGACATAATTCCTGAGATAGCCCTCCAACCATTAGTTCACAATCTCCGTCTGACCATCTGTTTGACGGTGATAGCTAGTGCTCAGAGTAAGCACTGTACCACTCATCCTGAAAACCTCTTGCCAAAAGGTGCTTAGGAACTTGCTGTCCCTATCACTCACTATGTTTTTAGGCATCCCATGCAATCTAAACACCTCATGGAAGAACAAATCTGCAACTTGAGCTGCTGAGAATGAGCTAGTGATGGCAAAAAAATGAGCGAACTTGGTCAATCTGTCCACTACAACATAAATACAATCTTTGCCTTGAGCCCTAGGCAATCTGGTGATGAAATCCATCGAGATGCTTTCCCATTTTTGATTTGGAATGGGAAGTGGCTGCAGTAGACCAGCTGGGAGAGAGTGCTCATTTTTGTTCATTTGACAAGTGCTACACTCCTTGATGTAACGCTGAACATCCTCTTTCAACCCCTTCCAAGAGAACCTCTCTGTAATGTCCCCATTTTTGCGAGCATCAGAGTTCGATGGATTTAGCCTATTATGCGACCCTCGTAGGCTGATAGGATGGATAGAGGGTCTTGATGGAGCTTGGCTTGGCTTCAGTTGTCAGATTGTTATCAGTTGGCTTTCGTTTGGGCTCGTTCGGACACTATTTGCTCGGATTGCTATTTTTAGCAGTTATTGGCAGTCAGCGTGGGACCCCTGCTATTTTTAGCAGTATGGATGGATTATGTTCAAAATCACTTCATTGTTCGTCAGCTTCAGACGGCTCGAGCATCGGGTTAATATTGAAGGAGATATTAATATTTAATTGATTTAATTAAATATTAATTACTGGAGCATTATAATATAAAGTTATAATATTTTATTATAACTTACGTGATTTTTGCTAAAGGGGTCGCCCATCATTGAAGGGGCCACTTTTAATTATATTTTATAATTAAAAGTGCTTTCGAAAACTATTGAAAAATTAAAAAAGAAAAGTTCGAATTTATTTAAATAAAACCTAATTGAGAAAATTCGAACTCTTGAGGAGATATAAGGGTTTCATTGGGATTTGAGCTCATTATGTTATGAAATTGATTTTTGATCAAGTCTTCTTCCGGAGAACGAAGCCAAGGGTTTCAGTTGTCTACAGGCATTGGAGAACGAGCCATCTTTAGTGTTGCAATTCAAAGGCTGTGAAATATCAGCTGATCTATTGCATTCAGAGAGATATCTTCATTCAGAAGTTATCACAGAACGTTCACAGAGTTTTCTTTCAGCTTGCTGCAATAATCAGGTTTTCATCAAAATACCGTTGCCTTTTTAGTTGCATGTTATTGGATCTTATCTGTAATCATTTCAGAAGATTAATAAATAGTCTGGCATCAATATTTTCAATAGATTCTATCATTTCCGGTGTTGCATTATTTTATATAAATTTATTCAGCATTTTCTTTCAAAAACGCAAAAACGAGAAAAAAAACAATCAAAGCAGTCAGTTTTCAGAATCAGAGAGAACAGGGGTTTCTACACTCTCTCGAATCTGCCTATATGTTTTGAAGTACTCTTGATGACCAGCAAGTGGAATGTCATGAAAAGTCATCAAAATCTTCTTCTTAAGTTTAGAATCAGCCACCAAGAAGATTCTTCCCTTGTACTGTATCAACCCATCAACTACCTTGTACCTTTCATCATGAAAAGTACCTTCAATAATGCTGGTTGCAAACTGATTTTTGGCATAATCAGCAAGCAACATCTCCTTCCAATCAATAGTAAGCTTACACAATGAGCTCAAATGAGGCCTTCTGGATAAAGCATCAGCCACAATGTTGTTCTTCCCTTTGACATACTCTATGTCAAAATCGTAAGCTTGAAGCTTACTCACCCACTTCTGTTGTCTTTCATTCAAATCCTTCTGATGCATGAAGTGCTTGAGACTGTTGTGATCAGTCTTGACCACGAATTTGCTCCCCACCAGATATTGTCTGAACTTGGCTAATGCATGCATGATTGCAAGCATTTCTTTGTCATAGATAGAATAGGTCCTTTCAACCCCCCTTAATTTTTTGCTTTCAAACACAATAGGATGCTTATCTTGCATCAAAACAGCCCCAATACCTTCCCCTGATGCATCACACTGTAACTTGAAGGGTTTGGAGAAATCTGGTATGGCCAACATTGGACAAGAACTCATGATTTTCTTGAACTTATCAAACACACCTTGAGCCTTTTCTGACCACATGAAAGCCCCCTTTTTAGTGAGGTCAGTAAGAGGAGCAGCACTTTGAGAATAACCCTTTACGAATCTTCTGTAGAAGCCACAAAGACCCAAGAATCCCTTCAAATGAGTCAAATTTTCTGGAGGTGGCCAATCTACTATTGCCTTGATCTTTTCTGGATCAACCTTCACCCCATCAGTGCTGATTATATGACCAAGGTAGAGCAGCTCCTTCATTCCAAATTTACATTTGGATTCTTTCGCAAACAAACTTTCTGATTCAAGAATGCTGAGCACTTCCTCCAAGTGCTTGAGGTGTTCTTCCCACGTCTTGCTGAAGATGAGAATATCATCAAAGAAGATCAACACAAATTTCCTCAACTGTTTCTGGAAAACTCTGTTCATGCAAGACTGGAAGGTGGCTAGAGCATTAGTCAAGCCAAAGGGCATGACTAGGAACTCAAAATGACCATAGTGGCATCTGAATGTCGTCTTCTCAACATCTGAACCTCTCATCCGGATTTGGTAGTAACCCGACCTCAAATCAATTTTTGAGAAGAATTTGGCGCCATGTAGCTCATCAATCCGAGGAATAGGATACTGATTCTTTATTGTGCTTTGATTCAAGGCACGATAATCCACACACATGCGGATGGTGCCGTCCTTCTTCACAAGAACTACAGTTGAAGCAAAGGGACTCTTGCTAGGGCGAATGAAGTCCATCTCCAGAAGTTCTTTTATGTTCTTCTCAATTTCATCCTTCTGCTTCTTAGGATATCGATACGGAGTTGTGATGACTGGTTTGGCCCCTTCCTTGAGTTCAATGACATGCTCAGCTCCTCTTTCAGGTGGTGGTCCAGGAGGTAGATCAGCAAACACCTTACTCCTCTTAGTGAGTATAGACTGAATATCTGGAGGATATTCCCTCTTTGTCTCAACTGGACTAGCTGGAAGGACCATGCATTCCGCAGCCCACTCCACTTGGTCATGCCTAATCAGCCTCTCCATCCTTTTGAATGAAACTATTCGAGGGCCACCATTGGACATTCCTCTCAACACCACCCTCTTTCCATCAGATTGGAACTTGAGCTCCATTGTTTGTAGATTGAGAGAGATCTCACCAAGTGAACGTAACCATTGTATGCCCAAAACTGCATCTGTGTCACCAATAGTAACCACATAGAAATCATCTTTGACTTCATAGTTTCCCAACTGCAAAGACATGTTAGGAACTCTTCGGGTGCAGGAAATATGAAACCCATCAGCCACCATGACTTTGAAGCCTTCAAATTCTTCAGTTTTGAGACCTCTCTTTGCAACCACACCTTCATCAATGAAGTTATGCGTTGCACCAGTATCAATTAATGCAACAATACGATGACCTCCAACTCCACCACGAACCTTGAAAGATTCGTTCTTTTGGAAACTAGAGAGTTGGGCAATAGGGCCCCCAACTCCTTGCTCATGATCGGACTCTTTTGTGGCTCTTTCATCTTCACTGTCCCCAAAATAAGACTACTGATCTGACATATCATATGCTGATTCATAATCAGAATAGGTTCCCATTTGATTATAACGCCCTCTCCCAGGACATCTATGACCCTTAGTCCAAGGCTCTAAACATGTGTAACACTTGCCCTCCTTTTTGAGCTGTTCACGTTGCTCTTCAGTCAACTTAGGTGGAAACTTCTTGTGCTGATTAGAAGAATGTCTCTTATCCTTCTTATGACCAAAGGGCTTAGGCGGAAATTTAGGCCTAGGGGCTGATAACTCCATACTTCTAGACTTCTTGATTGCCTCATCAAGACTTGGTGGATCGAAAGCTTTAACCCACCCTTTCAAGGGTTCAACCAACCCTTCGGAAAACAAAACAACCAATCTTCTTTCGGTGATGTTGGGCACCATCACAGAAAGTCTCTGGAAATCAGCAATGTAAGAATCCAAGGAGCCATGCTGCTTCAGTTGTGCAAGCTCACGAAATCTTATTTCAGGATCCTTAGTGTCGAACCTTTCAATCAGCTTGTTGGTGAATTCTCCGTAGGTTCGAATAAGGTTATGGCCAAGTGTGACCAAGCCATGGTACCACCACTCATGGGCAGCTCCCTCTAAATGGAGTGTTGCAAACTTGATGGCATCCTCTTCTGGCATGGGACGAAGTGAAAGGTAGTTGTCTAACTTCTGAACCCACGATCTTGCTGAACACTTATCACTTCCATCGAAGTGAGCCAATGTTACCTTCCCTAAGGCTTGATGAAAATCAGTTCTAGGAGCCATATAAGCTCGGTTATCAGCTCTTCCTCCGTTTCTTCTGTTTCGCTGGTTCAAGAATTGATCAAAGGACCATTGGTCTCTAAGATCAGGTGGTAGGGTGGCATACTCCATGTAGGCTTGCCTGGCATCGTCTACCAAAGGAATGGTAGCTTCAACTTGCTGTTCTTCCCTCGGAGTGAATGTAGGAAAGAGCGGCCTAGAGGCTAATCCGGTAGAGATGGCATCATGCTGTCCAATAGTTCTACTTCCTCCATTACCATTGTTCCCATTGTTCCCATTGTTCCCATTGACTCCACTGCTTTCTCCTGTAGCATGGTTTTGATTAGGGGTAAAATTCTGAGGAGTTTGCTGGTCCATTCGTGCAAGTAACCAGGACATCAATTCAATCATTCCATCAAATTTCTTTTCCATCCTTTCATCTCTTTCATCCATGGCCTGCTTATGACTTTCAACCATGTTCTCAACTGTTTTACCAGTATCAACTAATCTGCCTGTTTCTCTCAAAGCTCCTGATAAAGTATCTGCTTCTGGCACTGGCAGAAGCTGTGTCTGCTGTCTTCTGACCTGACCTCTGGTGAAGTATCTGCAATCACTGTCACTCATCTGACCACTGAATCACTGTTGGGCACAGGTTGGCAGAATCATGGCTCTGATACCACTGTAAAGAACCGGACCAATTTTTTTTGTTTTTTTACAAAGTGATTACAATGCAACACGCACCCGTTAAGGTTAGCATAAACCAAAACGATGTAGAAAGTAACTCTAACTAGAATGTACACCAGGATCCCGATGTGGGCAAGGTGTGAGCATTGGTCAGAGGATCTATGCAAATGCAAACTGAAGGGAACTCTAACCAAGAATGCGCCTGTGCAGACGAGCATATGGTCAGAGGATCAATGCATGTTGAACAGAATGTAACCCTAACCAAGAATGGCGCCGAGTGAGGGCAAGCATATGGTCAGAGGGTCCCTAAACTACTCAGCTGAAAGCAAATAGGCGGCAAGCCAGCCTCTTCCACTTATTCAGTGGGAATTACAATTCAATAAAATGAGAGAAAGAGAGGAAATGCTGTTAGTACTACTAACAACTTACAATAAGATAGAATGTTCCCTTAAACTAGAGTTTTTTGAGTCCTTCAATGCTGCAAATGATTAGTATGTCTTCTCATTATCAAACTTGACTTCCAATACTTAAATCTCAACTAAGGAACAACTTCCTTAATTCTGTTATATCAGACCTGCAACATAGAATGAGGAAATCTGCAACATAATATCCACTTAAATGTTCATAACTTGCTCAAATCACATCCTAATGACTCGAAACGAATTGCAGATTGCTTTAATGATGAAGGCGCCCAAATTGAATGCTTAAAACCTCACTAAACAACTCTCATTTATTTTGCACAATTCCCAAGAAACCCCCTAAATGGTACGGCCCAGCTGCAAGGGCGATTTTGCTCTATAAAAATAAAGACACAAATAAAATCTGGAAATCAGCTAGAAAGGTCGCCCTTCATTGACAAAAAGATAGGTTCAGTACCCAGAACGATAGCATTTTTATTTTCTGAACTGTGAGCAAATCTTACATTCTTCAAAGACATTCAGCAACATTAGAAATATGACAAAAAACACAAACTAGAACTCCAAAATGCAAACCACTCAACTAAAATGCAAAACAACTCAACTACAAGCTAACCTCTCAACTAGTTGCTATCTTTCAAGCAAGAAGATGAGCCAATGCTAGGAGGTGTGCTTTCCTCGAAGCGAGTGCCTGAAGACAATTCAACAGCATAACGGTGTAGTAGACAAAAAGATCCCAAATGAAGAGCTGAGGCCTGATTAAATAGACAAGAGAGAATCATCTAGAAGCTTCAAGGAGGCGCCCAAAACCCTAATTTCAAATTCACCTTTTCCCTCCAAAAGATGGCGTCCTTTTTCACCATTGAAATATTTCACTTTTTAAAATAAAGTCAAATCCCTCAAATAGGCGTCCTTTTCCTTAAGCTCAATATTTGACATTTAAAATATAATTTATCTCTCCATGACGCCTTGACCCTCAAAGTCCCCTTTTTAAAAACAACTTAAAGTTGTACTGCTAGGCAAGGGGGTATAATATTATAATGAAAATACTTATGTCCCCAAGAAATATGCGTCCAAGGCCAAGACTGAAGTGCCAGCTGAACCAACTGCAGAAGAAGACCAACTGAACTGAACCCAACCTGTCCACTGCTCAAAATAGAATTTACTAAAAATAGTAAATTCGTGAAGTTGCTCGGAATGCCAAACTGAACATACCACTGCGAAGCTCTCTGAAACCCAGAAAGAATCCGCAATCAGAATCTCGAACTTCAAGCAACAACCTCCACAAAACTAGGAAACCCTAATTTCACCATCCGCGTAGCCTACGGGTCACCGGAATAGGCCAACGGTCAACAGAAATGATCACAACTGAGAAGGGGACATTACAAACACTGCTTATAGCCTTATGGTCTTCTAACTTTTTTTCCCACAAATCCCTTGATTTTGTTGTAGTTAAACCTTACTAGCTAAGAGCTTCAAGTGGTATCCTTGTTTCATCTATTCTAGTTTACCTTGATTTTGCTTATTCAAGTGGTAGAAAAACATCAACTCCGCCATTACTGGTCGCTCGCACGAACCAAAACGACTCCATGACACCAATTTAGCAATTTTGAATTGTGGCCATTGATTTGATCATGATCTAGATCAACGAGCGGCTTAGATGGAGTCAATCTTGCTTTGAAATGTTTGACTCATGCTGAGTTTGCATCGAGTCTATCAAGAAACGCCATGTGGATATCCTACTGTCATCAAATGGGCTCCACCACCCACCACAAGCCATGGGAAAATCCACATGTCATTCTTGGCATCACCTGTAGGTAGAGATTCTTGTACCAACCTAAGAAAAGGAGTTGAAGCTTGTGCTTGAATTAGTTGATCTTGCTGAGGTGTGCCATACTTTATAAATGCCTTGTCCAAAGCTATCTTCCAAATTTTTTTCCTTACAATTAAGGTTGAAGTTCCTACACTTATTCTACCTTTTTCCACCTTGATTATGTTACAAAATAAAGATTTTTATAAAAAGGCACACTTATTGAGACCATGGTTGTTAGTTATTTGGCTAGCAACCTTGGGCCCTTGAATGTTTGAGGTTTGATTTGTGACAACAAATAAAACTTTCATAATATACATCCTACAAGTAAACGTGTTAACATGACATTGCAATAAAATTTTTCCTTTTCTTTATTGATAATACATGAACAAGTTGCCATATCAATTTACAATAAAGATTCCCTTTCAATATAATAACTTCAAAAATACATGAAACAAGAATACATACCTTAACATAGCTCCAATGAGCTTTAGAACAAATAGTAGTAAGAAGGTCCAGGAGTTCGTCCTTTCAAATCTTGGTACATCGGCCGCTTGTTGTGGAGGAGAAACATCACTCGGGCGCTTTTCCGCCAACCACAGACTTATAATGCGGTCCCCTGCACACCTATCATTTGATAGATGGCCCTCACTTTGAATGAAGAGATTGGTAGGGTATCCATTAACGATTACCAACTGAGCATAGTGTTGTGTCCTACACTGTAAATGTAAACAAATCTAATGGCAAGGATGAGAGATTTAAGGGTTCTATAAGTTCTTAGTTTCAGAAATCTACAAAAGCTAAAGCACAGATTTTCGACTTCCAAGAAAACACAGAATTTCGACCTCCAGATTTATTAAATTTTAATGTCCTGAATGCAGAACATTATCTGATTTCTCTGTTTGCATATCAGGAAGGTTTCGCCATATGTATGAGAGGAACCCAGCCTCTAAGAGTCGCGCCCTATGAGAGGATGTGTCTCCACGAGTGGAGACACGTCCACTCATGGGACGCGTTCTTAGAGCGCGGGTTAGCATTTAGATTAAAATTCGTTAGTATAACATCTTTACACTAAACAGCGAATGATATAAAGTTCGATATAATATAAAACATTAATCATGATTCGAATTTTATTACTCGCATGATATGACTTCCAGAATAATGATAAGCTTCAATCGGGTATGAAAGATGATGGTGCTTGCAGCAATCATCTTCCAGATCTGACCGATGCTATCATATTTTAACACTCCCTCTTAGCGAGGGAAGATATATCAAACCAGATAACTAGAGATATCACCTAACACGTGATATCTAAGACATAATATGATTTCTCAATATTGTCAAGTCACATGACATCCTTCATATCATATCTTATTATGGTATGTGCACTGACATCAAGTCACATGATGTCTACCATAATTCATGGCATATCCATGGATATAAATATCCACCATGATTATCTCTTAATGATCATAATGATCTACAAATGATATCAAGTCCCATGATATCAATAAGAGACACTATCATGACATGTCCATAATATCAAGTCACATGATATCTGCCATGATAGTTTGATCATTGTAGAGTCATCACTTTACAATGTCAATTACAAGTGTACATTATTAGAAAGATCGTCACCTTTCAATAATGCATACAAGAAAAGTAGGCCCATAAAGTCATGGAGTCACACACATGACAAAAGAGTTTACACATTAAACATCTTTATATATATTAGTACAATTTATAAACAATTTGTATTTCTAACATAAATAACAAATTACATTTCAACCATACCAAGTTTCTTCCTGAAGTGCTCCAACTTGATTCGGGAGAGAGGCTTGGTGAGAATGTCAGCAGTTTGATCATTTGTACTAATATACTCCAACTGAATTACTTTCTTTTCCACCATATCTCTTACATAATGATAGGGGATCTCAATGTGCTTCGATCTATCATGAAAGACAGGATTTACAGAGAGTTTGATGCAACTTTGATTGTCACAATGTATAATTGTAGGATTCAAGGGCTCACCAAAGAGTCCCACAAGCAATTTACGAAGCCAAACTGCTTCTCTTGCTCCCATTGAGGCTGCAATGTATTCAGCTTCTGTTGAGCTCTGTGCAACTGAAGATTGTTTTCTGCAAATCCAGGAGATCATAGCTGATCCTAAACTGAAGCAACATCCTGATGTGCTTTTTCGATCGGTTACACTTCCAGCCCAATCTGAATCAGAGTACCCATGAAGATCTAATTGAACATTTTTGTAAAGAAGACCATATCCAATAGTGCCTTGAAGATATCTCAAAATATGTTTCACAGCCATTAAGTGAATTTCCTTTGGTTCACACATGAACTGGCTGAGAACATTCACTGCATAGCAAATATCAGGTCTGGTGTTAACCAGATACATCAAGGATCCAATCATTTGTCTGTAAAGAGTTGAATCTGCACACTTAGATTCTACTGCTGCTTCTTTTAATTTGTGAAGGTTGGTTTCCATAGGTGTAGACATCGGTCTACAATCCAACATTCCAAATCTTTTCAGAATATCTATAGTATACTTCCCTTGGTTTAGTATAATGCCTTATGATTTCTGCCATACTTCTAAACCTAGGAAGTAGTGTAGGATACCCAAGTCTTTCATGTCAAATTCAGAGATTAGATCCTGCTTTCCTTGAGCAATGAGGTGATCCTCTCCTGTTATTAGCAGATCATCAACATATAAAATAATTATAAGCATATCACCTTTGATTACTTTGAAGTAGAGATTGGAGTCGGCCTCATTCTTTGAAAATCCTAATCCCAAGAGATAGCTGTCAATTCTTTCATACCAGACCCTGGGAGCCTGTTTAAGTCCATAAAGAGCTTTCTTCAGTCTGCATACATGTGAGTCAGGTTTATATATCACAAATCCTTCAGGCTGTTCCAGATAGACTTCCTCTTCAATGGTTCCATTCAGAAAGGCAGTTTTCACATCCATTTGATGGATCTTCCAACCTTTAGCTGCTGCAATGGCTATCACAGCTCTCACTGATGTGTAACGGGCAACAGGTGCAAATGTTTCTTCGTAATCAATGCCTTCCTTTTGAGAAAAACCTCTTGCCACAAAACGTGCTTTATATTTTTCTATACTGCCATCAGCAGCATGCTTGATTTTAAAGAGCCATTTGGAAGAGACAACAGATTTCCCTTTTGGTCTAGGCACTACATCCCATACATCATTCTTTAGAATGGACTGATATTCCTCCGTCATTGCATCTTTCCATGCTTGATGTTGAAGGGCTTCTGAAACACAGTCAGGTTCTGAGTTTAAGATGTTGTTTATTAGAGCAACATAGCCAGAGAAACGTTTGGGTCTTTTACTCTCCCTGAACGTTCCTTTGGGTGCTGCATGAACCTCAGCTTCCTTGAGCATTTTCCTGGCCCAAAGTGGTCTCTTATTATCATTTGGATTCTCACTTGATGGAAGTTCGAGTGACATTTCCTCAGAATGCTCCCTCTGAATTTCAGAATCAGGTTCCACCTCGGGTACACTAGGAGAAAGGGTTTCTAACTCAGAGGAGCTTCTTGCCCTTTTGAATGCAATGTCTTCTTCAAAGATGACATCTCGACTCAACTCAATTTGATTCTG
The DNA here is from genome assembly GCA_007258455.2 of Sequoia sempervirens. Taxonomy (NCBI): domain Eukaryota; kingdom Viridiplantae; phylum Streptophyta; class Pinopsida; order Cupressales; family Cupressaceae; genus Sequoia; species Sequoia sempervirens. The sequence goes on from VDFB02085435.1 coordinate 14,091, forward strand.
CCCGGGAATGTAAATCCTGTATGCTTTGGAATTTTCACTATAACCCATAAACACCCCCTTCTTTCCGGAAGGTTCTAGTTTGGATCTCTTCTCTTTAGGTACATGAATATAGACAGGACAGCCAAAGATCCTAAAATGACTGATGTCAGGTTTCACACCGGTAAAGGCTTCTTCAGGAGTTTTGTTATCAAGATGTGAATGAGGACATCTATTTTGAATGTAGACAGCAGTCCTAGATGCTTCTGCCCAAAAAGAAGTATCAATGTTTTGGTCAAGTAGCATTGCCTTAGCAGCTTCTACAATGGTTCTGTTTTTCCTTTCAGCAACCCCATTTTGCTGGGGATTGTAGGCAACTATGAACTCCCTCTTAATTCCAGCTTCTAGGCAAAATTCCTTAAAAATCTCAGAGGTGTATTCTTTCCCATTGTCTGTTCTTAAGATCTTTATTTTCTTTCCGGAGAAATTTTCAGAGATGGCTTTGAACTCTTTGAACCTTTTGAGGATTTCTAATGATTCTTTACACTGAAGGAAGTAGATCTAGGTTTTCCTAGAGAAGTCATCTACAAATATGACATAGTAAAGAAATCCTGCTTTAGAGGGTACAGACATGGGTCCACATAAGTCTGAGTGAACCAATTCTAACACATTAAGAGTTTTGCTCAAACTAGAGGGAAAGGATCCCTTTGAATTCTTCCCTAAGGCACAACCTTTGCAAGTTCCTTCATGAGATGGTTTTAACTTAGGTAAGCCTGTTACAAGTTTTTCCACAGAAGGTAGGGCACGGAAATGAAGGTGACCTAATCTTCTATGCCAAATCTCATTTGAATCAAAGATGTCAAGGGTAAGGGCTTGATTAACTTCAGTGCATAGTTTATAAAGGTACCCTTGTCTTACACCTATGGTGAGGGCTTTCTTGATAGATGAGTTTTTAGGCCAGGCAAGAACTTTTCCATCTATAAAGGTAACTCTATAACCATTGTCTTCAAGGGCAGAGACGGATATAAGATTCCTCTTTATTCCAGGTACAAACAAGACTTCAGAGAGTTGAAGAGAAAGCCCAGATTTCAACTTGATAGAACAAGTTCCAACCCCTCTTACAGGGTGTGCTGAATCATCCCCGATGGTTACTTCTTCATCAAACCTTTCGGTCAAAGTATCTAAGTGTTCTCTGAATCCTGTGATATGTCTAGAAGCACCACTGTCAATCACCCAGTTGAGAGTGGGTTCGGATACTTGACTAGAAAGGGCTGAATGGAACACAAAATTTTCAGGTTCATGATCTGAATTTGACTTTCCTACTTTAGCAAAGGAAGTTTGTTGTTTAGTCCTATCAGGGCACTTCAATGCATAGTGACCATATTGATCACATCTAAAGCATTGTACTTGAGAAATATCTTTCTTCTTATGAGGACCCTTTCCATTGAAATTTCTCTTTCTTTTGGAAGACCCTTTCTTGAAGGATTTTTTCTTACTCTGTTTATTAGATGTTGAGTTGAGTGCAAGGATGTCTTCATCTATTTTCTTTTGTTTATTCTCTTTAGAGGAGAGTCTGGATTCTTCTTGAAGACAGTCAGATCTTAGCCTATCAAACTTAGGGAGTTTAGATCTTGCACTTATACCTTGAACAAAAGACTCCCAAGAGTTTGGAAGACCTCCTAGAGCAATTAGGGCTAACTCTTTGCTGTCAATCTGATATCCAATGGTGGATAATTGATCTCTCAGTTCAGTAATCCTCATGAAGTATGCATTAATGGACTCTCCTTTGTTTATCTGAACATTGTTGATTTGCCTTTTCAAAGCAAGATTCCTGCAGGTGTTGTTGATCTCATAGGTACTCTCAAGAGATTTGAACATGAGGTAGGCAGATTCATGTTTAGCTAGGATAGGCACTATGTGATCCCTAACTGCATCTACAAGTATTTTCATGGCCTTTTCATTGTTTTCTACCCATTGAGTTCTCTCAGGTTCAGACTTAGGTTGCTCCAAATTTTCTCTTACAAGAGAGTCTACCTTATGTTCCTTAAGGATCATCATGATTCTAAATTTCCATGATGTGAAATTTTCTGCTCCTGCAAGGCGATCTTCAAATCTGATCACACTTGACATTATGAAGAATGTGAGTAAAATTCGATTTTTTTTTTTTGGAAAATACGAATTTCTTAGAGCAACCTGGTATTTAGATTTGTTTGGGATACGCACAGCCTAGCTCTGATACCATGAAAATGTAAACAAATCTAATGGCAAGGATGAGAGATTTAAGGGTTCTATAAGTTCTTAGTTTCAGAAATCTACAAAAGCTAAAGCACAGATTTTCGACTTCCAAGAAAACGCAGAATTTCGACCTCCAGATTTATTAAATTTTAATGTCCTGAATGCAGAACATTATCTGATTTCTCTGTTTGCATATCAGGAAGGTTTCGCCATATGTATGAGAGGAACCCAGCCTCTAAGAGTCGCGCCCTATGAGAGGATGTGTCTCCACGAGTGGAGACACGTCCACTCATGGGACGCGTTCTTAGAGCGCGGGTTAGCATTTAGATTAAAATTCGTTAGTATAACATCTTTACACTAAACAGCGAATGATATAAAGTTCGATATAATATAAAACATTAATCATGATTCAATTTTATTACTCGCATGATATGACTTCCAGAATAATGATAAGCTTCAATCGGGTATGAAAGATGATGGTGCTTGCAGCAATCATCTTCCAGATCTGACCGATGCTATCATATTTTAACATACACAACTAGAACCTTGCTATTTCACAATCTCAAACTAGTAAAAGGATCACAATGAACTGACAGTGTAGTCTCATGCATTGCACAATCTAAGTGGATGATGTACCTTGCACTACTTTGGCCAAAGTATTCTCATTCAGTACTTCGAATGAAGGTCATCTATAATAAACACTACTCAAGGCCGATTTGACTTAAGGCTATCTTACACTACGCATAGGTTTGTCCTTTAGTGGGTAATACGTACCCTAGACATCCTACAACATACTAACCTACTAGAAATGAAACAAAAAAACAAGTAATCATAAAATCCCCTCCTATACTGGAAATCTTTATCCTAGGAGTTTCACAAGCTTATCTTAACCTAATAACTTGAGCTGTGGATTATTACCTGACTCAATGCTTTCCTTTCCATCCTAGTATTTAATATCTACTTTAATTATATTCTCCTTATATGGAGATCATATAGGTAATGCAATTCTCACAATATGCAACCTTAACCTTTATTCAATTTACTTCCTAAATACATTCAGGTATGCAATTCATATAATAACTTGTTTTCTCTATTACATAGAATACAGTTAATGAAATGACTTCCTACCTATGCACAAACAGTAAACACAAGGATTCCATAACATTTTAATATTCAAGAATAGAATGGATAGTAGAAGAATATACCATGCCTGATTTTTAGCTTTCCTTCAAAAGATGAAGTCACAGTCTGTCTTCACAACACAACTCATTCAATCAACTGGAAAATCCTTCACAAGCCTCTGCCTTTTCTCACCCAGGTTATTCTTTCAGAATGATGTCTATCTAACTCAGAAATAAACTCCTCTAAGAATGAATACTCAGACTGTTGATGGTCACAGCTGAATGAAGCTCAGATTATTTGATAATGGTGGACTGGTAATTCCACAAATACCAATTCTCATAAATATGTAAATAGCTCTCAAAAATACAAATGACTTTCAACAAACTTGAATGGATCTCAGCAAATAAACTCACAAGATAATCTCCAAAATTTAGAAGAATTTGAATTCCAAAAAGCAGTGGTGAAGAATGAACAGGGCGGCTATAAATAGAGCCCCCTACTCAACAATTTTCCACATCATAAGGTATGTAAACTGCCAGAACTATATTTTAAACAATTCAAATTGAAATGTGGTGGATTTCCACACTCACACACAACTCAAATGAGGTGAGTCGACTTCTAGCAATACAAAAAATGTTTCAAACCTTGTACATGTTTAAAATGGTGAATCAACACCTACAGGTGTCTCCAGTAATGGCACCAATGCAACAATTTGTTTGATAATTCAATTCACTGAAATGGTCAAGGTTAATTTCTCACCACTTTGCCTAAATTCATGGTTCAATTGACAAACATCCATGGCTGTGTTTTCATTCACAGAGACCTGGTCATTGCTCCGTGCGCAAGTCCCGTGTGTGTATTTTCTTCAGCGCAATATTTTCTTTTATTTCAAAAGTTCACTATAGTTTCAAATGAAATATTTCCTCTTTGCCATATTATAAAGTTTCGATTAAAAAGAAATGATCCAAATAAATTAAGTATTGGAAAAGTCCGATTCCAAGGTTATGATAAATATTTATCACTATAGGAAATAAGTCAATTTCCAAAGTGGAGATCAATTTAGAAAATAATTCGATTTTCATACATTGAGAAATTAAATAAAATATAATTCCATTATATATTTTATTATATAAATATTATTATAGTCTTAAATATATTAAACACATATATATAAATATTTAAATACCCGAGTATTTAATATATACATATATTTTAATATAGCTATAATAATATTATATATAATCTTTAATATATAATTACATATATATATATATATATATATATTTAACAAATATAATATAGAGCTAGTCAGCATATACCCGATATATAAATATATATATACATATGCAAATTTAGAAGGAAATAATAAATAATAATAATATTATTATTAATATCCACATAATAAAGGACGTGTGCATATATACATATATATACTAGTATATTCCTCTATGTACATGTATGTGTAAGTATACCATATCGATGCAACCTTATGAGCATATCCATTTGCCAACATACGCTTGTATCGATATGTATATACTCATGGATACGTGTATATACTATACATATGTATATATGTTTACTTCCATTTACTTACATCATTTATGTTACCATCTTCTCACATGATTGTAATACCACAAGCAGATACATAGATAAACATCACTTATACATGCATACAAAAGTAAACAAAAATCCTAATGCCAGCATACAAGCCTATGGATGACTTACCTATAACTCAAACAAACTGACTTAGCTTACTCAGTCCAAGGAATGTGTGTATGCTTAGATGGTTCACATTACCAATCACCCAACCAAGCTCCTCTTCTGAGTGATATTTCTCCTCTGCCTGGAGGAATGGGCCACATACCTGTATACAATGACATGATAATGGGAGTCATATATTCACAACAAAACAATATACATGAAACACCTCAAAAGTTAGAATAAACATTATTCAACCTCTTGCACGCAACATTCATCAAGGATAACATCAATAGAACTGAACGCAACATTCATCAAGGATAACATCAATAGAACTAACATTTAAATGGGACAATCATTAAATGGAACACATTTATATTGATAACAAGAAACAACATGTTTTATTCATCTCAATGATTCAATCATTACAATCAATTTCCCTATGCAGTAGTAGCTATACAATCGGGGTGTAACATACTCCCCCCCTTATGATTCATCGTCCCCGATGAACAAAGGTATTATTCAAAAGCATAAAAACATAACACTTTATTTTATTCATCATTCTTGAATGCTTCAAGAATGTCAGGTAACTTCTGCCGAATCTCTGCATAATCTTCCCAAGTAGCCGAGTCTTCAACATATTGGTCCCATTGGACTTTGCACTGAGAGACTTCTTTGTTCCGCAAGCGAAGCTTTCGGATGTCAAGCACCTTGACGGATCGAGCATTACTATTCTGGAATCCCTTACCTGGTGTCTCGACTGGCATCACTTGCAATCAGTTTGTCCATTATCCACAACAACATGTATCCATTGCTGAGACATGACTCGCTGAGTGGTAATGAGTTACTAGGAGTTTTATTTGGGCACTCCCTTGCATAGTGGTCTCCCTTGCACAAAAAACAACCCAAAGGTGGTCCTCTTCTCCCAGATACTTCTCCGGTTTTATTATTCCCTTCACTATCCTCGCTAGTGTTACCAAAACTTGAATTATTTCCCTTACAATCTCTCTTGAATTCTTTTCCATTTAAGCGAGATATTTTTCCCTTTGGCTTGACAGCATTCAGAACAGGTTCCACCTTTTTAGGAGCTATTTTGTTGGACACAAACTTCTTATTTCTTTTCATAGAGGTTGGTGACTTTTCTTTCTCATGATTCCGGTTAACACCATGTCCATGAGACGAACTTTCGCCTTCCGTGTTGTTGATGGTTATTTCCTTCTCCAATTTGTCTTTCTCTCTTTCATTCTCCAGATTGGTTAACCTTTCCATAATCAAGTCGAGCTT
>VDFB02085436.1:0-25618 GCA_007258455.2 Sequoia sempervirens
CTATTCTTGCATGCTTACAATAATCATCAAATTCCCTAGAACAATACTCACCATCATTATCTTATCTCAACACTTTTATCTTATGATTTGATTGTTTCTCAACCAAAGCCTTAAATTCCTTAAACTTATTAAACACATCAAATTTTCTATACATAAAATATATCCAAGTGTATCTTGAGACATCATCAATAAATGTGACATAGTATCTAGATTTTCCAGTAGAGTCAATATCCACAGGGTCCATTACATCTGAGTGAATAATCTCTAATAATCTTTTAGCTTTATTTGTACAACTAGGAAATTTAGATCTAGATTGCTTTCCAAACACACAGTGCTCACAAAAGTCATTTTTTCCAATATTATAATTATAAATACTATCAACCAAATTTTTATTAAGAATGGTCCTAAGACCTTTTTCACCTATATTTTCAAATATTTGGTGCCATAGCATACATGTATTTTTAGCTTCAGTTACATTGGATAAAATATTTACATTGGAGGTATTCAACTTAAACAAAGTCCCAATCCAAGATCCTTTAGCAACCACCATATTCCCTTTCACCAATCTGCAACCACCTTTGTCAAATTTCACATGCATTCCAGAATCATTGAACTTAGAGACATAAAGTAGATTTCTAGCAAGTCTTGAAATATGTAAAACATCATTAAGGGTCTTAACCCTACCATCACTGAAACACTATTTTACCTCTCCTTTTCCAACAACCTTTGTTGTGTTGTTGTCACCAAAGAAGACATCTCCCCCATCATATGTAGTTTACTTAGAGAACCACTCCTTGTTAGGAGTCATGATAAGAGCAACCTAAATCAATAAGCCAAGAGTTTTCAACAACAGTATTAGAAGAAATGACTAATGCATCATTACTATCATCAGTGGATTTGTATGTAGAAGCATCAACACTCTTTTTCTTGCTCTTACAATCCTTTTGAATATGTCCATATTTTCTACAATTCTAACACTTTACCTTACTCTTACCAGGGGTTTTTGACTGTCCTTTAGACTTACCCTTTCCTTTCTTGTCTGCCTTAGATTCCTTCTCTTTAGGCCTACCTCTTACAAACAAGGCATCTTGGGAGCTAGTTTTAGACTTCCTCCTCATCTCATCTGATAGGAGAGTAGGAATGATTTTGTCCATCTTGGATCTACACCATTACCACTAATTGCAACAATTAGATTTTCCCAAGAATCTGGTAAAGAGAAAAGCAATAAAATGCATTTATCCTCATCTTCTAGCTTTACATCTATAGATGCTAACTGACTGATAATTAAATTGAAAGCATTTAAATTTTGTGCTACTAAATCACCATCTTTCATTTTTAATGAATACAACTTCCTTTTCAGATACAAATTATTTGTTAGACTCTTTGTTTGATAAATATCCCCTATTCTTTTCCACAATTTATATGCAGTGGTTTCCTCTGAAACATTTAAAATAACAACATCAACAAGACATAATCTAATTTTTCCTCTTTCCCTTTTATCTAACTTAGCCCAATCTTCATATAAAATAGTTGTAGGTGTCTTTGTCTCATTATTAACCGCTAACCACTGATCTCTTTCTTCAAGAAGATCTTCCATTTTTAATTTCCACATTTCATAGTTAGAACCTTTGAACCTTTCAATATCTAACCTTGAATTCATTGTAAAAAAACTTAATTCCAAAATCAGCAAATAACTAAAATAATAAAAGCTCCCACTAAGCCAATAAATCTTTCAAAATTTAAGAGAAAGGTGTCCCAATACTCTACCCAACCTCAGCTTTGATACCAAATGTTGAAAAATGAGGTGTTTTCTTAGCTTAATACTCTGTAAAACTTTAATATTGCTGATCTAAATAAGCTTTTCCTTTTGTTACTTATTATTTGTGGGTGATTATCTTGATTAATCCATTTTATTGTTGTAGAATGTAGACATAAGTTGATAGAAGAACTAGACAGAATATCAGAAAGATTACACAAGATGTATCGTGGAGAAACCATTTTAGGAAAAAACTCCACCAAGAATTGTTTTATTATTCAATATTTGAAATACAATAGCTCCAATTCTTGCTTGAGAATGCTTCTTCTTGCCTTCACTAATCTTCTTCACAACCTTCAATAAAACTAATAATAACTCTATTCAACTTGCTTGAGATAAATAGGATTTAATCAAATTTATAAACTCAACATGAGTTACAATTAAAATGCTCAAGCCCTATCCCTAAAAGGTATGCCTATCTCATGCAAATAGGGTTATCCTGTGAAAAACAATGTCAAATGGCCATCTTCATGCATTTGGGCGTCCCAAACTGAAGTGGCAACTGAACCTCTGTTGTGTAAATATCTTTTTGTTGTATTCCTCAAAGTAGACGCCCATAAGAGGTCCCACTTAACTGAGCCTTTAGAAATATCTCAACATGCAAAAGAGGTAATTCCAAGAAAGCAACTTGGGTGCCCAAGTTGGCTCCAAGTCATTTCTTGTTAACTAAAACATTACTCAACACCATTCGTGCAAGAATGGCCTTCTCTTGTTAATTGGAGGTAGTCCCTATTATCTGTCATGCAACTCAAGTTATTATCCATGCATTCCAAGTTAACTGAAGTCAACTAGCATTCAACTAAAACTAACTGAAGACAACTGAACCATAATTGAACTGAACTGAATTGAACTAAAATGAACAGAACTAAACTGAACTGAACTGAACTGATCTGAGCTGAATTAAACTGAACTTCATGCATGCAAACATCAAACCCTAACTCCTAGGATTTTACATACATTCAGAAGTGTTATCTCTTACTCCGAATAGTTAACTGAACTCAAGGTGAGTGTTACCTTACCATGTGGGCACCCCATGTGCCCCTATTATTTAGGAACTCACAATGGACACCCTCACATGATCCTAATATTTAGAATTAATTACAAATGTCAATAATCATGATTATTTCATCAAATATTAATCTCATCCTAATCTTAGTGTTGGCGTTGAACACATTCCACGAAATTAGGGGATACATGAAATAATTAATGTTTAGGATTTGTAATTAAATGGCATCCTATGTCCAACAATTACAAGATTGATTTCTTTTGTAAATTATAGAGGAAGATGCACCACCCTAATTATCATAGTGAAAAAATGAGAATTAACCCCCATTCTAAGTTATTTTTTTATAATAATCACATAGTGCAATACATAGATGCATAAATAATAATATTTCATTAGCAATATTTTGTCCCTAAGTATTATCTACAAGTTTATGATGAATACTTATTATACATTGGAATCAAGGAATGCATAGGGAATTTGCAAAAAGAGTGATTGATATTGGAAGATGAAATTAGTTACTTTTTAGCAGGTCCATGCTTGGAATGGACAAGGTCAATGAAGGTGACATGCAAACTAATGTTCACTTGGAAGTGTTGTAAGAATTGATTTATGAGTTGATCAATGAAAAAATATAATAATTTGGGAGATAGAAAAACTAGTCCAATGTGGTTTCTTCTAGTGACTGTGGGAATAAATTCAATAGTGATGCATCCTAGAAGGTAAAATCAAACCACAATACTATGAAAGTGAAAACATGAGATTGTGGGTCCTCTTTTCCACTATACTTTTCAAACCTTGGTTCTTCAAACCCTTGTGATGGAGGTGTATTTAGAATATGAAGAGATACAAGACTACAAAGGTAATATTGTTGTACTAATGGTTGCAAAGAGCTACTAGTTAAGTTGGAAAGATGATTTTGCATTTATTCTGTGTTTTGCAAAAGTGTGTTAAGCACAAGATTGATTGGAGAAGTTGATTTAGATTAAAGAATGTGAAGCACTAGAGATGAGCTAATTCTTACAAATTAATGAGTATACATATTAAAATATAGATTGAAAATATTGAGGAAGGTGATAATTAATGAATGACAGTTGGAGTTAATGAGGAAGCTTTTGAATTTCTCACACCACATGGTGGATAGTCTAGTGGTAGTGTTAAACTCTAACTTCATAATAAGTGAAGTAAATAAGGTCTTCATGACTTATGTGAGAAGAGAATTATGGAAAATGTTGGGATTAAGGTGTCTTAACCTTAGAGTCCTAACATTGATTTATTTAATATATTATTGTATTTATTTATTTTATTTAATTTCCTACTTTGTCATGTCATCAAATGGGACTCACTGGGTGAGTGACATCCCTGTTGAAGGTGATTGGATGACACATCATCATCCCAAGTGGAGGTAGGTATGCCACTTTGGAATCTATGACAATGAAAAATTATATGACGTGTCATAAGGAATCTTTGTGCATGGAGAAAGTTGGTGCCCAAGTTGGGTTATGACAATTGTAAGAGAATTAGATGTTTTGGTTAGTTTATGACATATTCTTTTACAATATCTTATGACATATTTTGTGGCATATTTTATGGAAGATTTATGATGAATTTTATGATAATTGTGAGGCATCTGTCATAAGCTATTTTTAGCATATTTTGGGTGCCCAAGCTTGAGGAAGGAATATTTGCGTGTTATGACAACTGTAAGGGGTGCAAGGGAATATGTTACATGTGTCCAAATGCATGTTATGTCATGGAAGATTGTGCCATGTGGATTTAGATGCCCATCCTCTTCTAGATGCTTCTTCTAGCTTGTATCTCTCTATAAAATGTATGCCTTGCATTGTAGAATGCATAGTTTGTTTGCAGGTAACAAAGTGTTGTCAGATTCACTCCAAAAAGGTGTTTGTTTTGAAACACTTGTTGAAGAAGCTTTGTACTTGGGGATGCATTGTAATCTCTATTTCAGTTAATATATTAGTACTATGCTTTTAGAGGGTGGGGTTTTTTACCCAAAAGGGTTTTCCCCTTGTATATATGGTGTTATTATTTGTGTTCTTGTTGTTCTATCTTTGTATTCTCTGTATGTTTTTACATTTTTGTAACTGAATAAGGTGTTAAAAGTAAATTTTGTAACTCTCCCCTACTTAGATTAGTGTAGAAAGTTGTTTTTTTCTCATCCAACTTCCTTTTAGTTGGTATCATAACCTAGCCATCCTTGATTCCTTTGTTGGGTTAGAAGGGTTTTTTGAGCCAATCTTTGTTTTAGTGGGAGTTTTTTAGAAGTGTTTTCATGACCTTGTTGTAGGAAAATGATGGAAAGCACATCCACAAGGATTCAGATGGAGGAATTTAACGATGGTAATTTTGAGCTTTGGAAGCTCAAGATGGAAGATATACTTGTAGATTGTGAGCTATGGGTTGCTATTTTTGGAACCAAACCATCAGGCATGAAATAAGAAGATTGGGATCTCATGGATTAGAAAGCCAAGGGTTTGATTAGACTTTGTTTGGCTGATTTAGTTCTCCTAAATGTTCATGAAGAGAAGACTACCGCTTCTTTGTGGAAGAAACTTGGAGATGTTTATCAGGTTGAATCCTTGGTAAACAAACTATTCCACAGAAAGAAGATATATTCTCTAAAGATGGAAGATGGAGGATCCATGACAGATCATCTAAATGCCTTTAACATGTTGGTTTCTCAACTGGGTTTTGTTGGAGATAAGATTGATGAACAATACCGTTACATGATCTTGTTGTGTTCATTTCTAGACTCATGTGATCACCTAGTGATGTCTATTGGAAGCACACCGACCACTTTCAAGATAGATGAGGTGATTGCTTCATTTTTATCTAAAGAGATGTAGAGAAAGTCTTCCAAGAGTCCAAGGAGGCCCTTGCTATTTGTGGAATACCAAAGGAGAAAGACAAAAAAGAAGGACAAGAAATCAAATTCAAAGTCTCCTTGGAGAGCTAAGTCTCCTAGAAAGAAGTCCAAGGAAAAATGTTGGAATTATGGAAAAACTGGCCACTTTCGAAAAGATTGCAAGGAGGAGGAGAAGAAAAATAAGTCTTTCTTTGATTCTAAATTCAAGAAGTCATCCCAAGATGAAGGAGAAGCATTTTTTTCCGCATTGGAAACCCATGCATTAGAAGGTATGTGGTTGATAGATTCAGGTGCATCCTTTCACATGACCTCTCATAGAGATTGTTTCTCTAAGTATGAGTACAATGGTGGGAAGGTGTACCTAGGTGATGATTCTTACTTTGAGGTTGTTGGGCATGGAAGAGTCAAAAGTGGATTTCTTGATGGAAGAGTGAAGTGGATTGATGGTGTCTTGCATACCTCGGGTTTGGCATGAAACCTTCTTTCTGTAAGTAAATTGAATGATTTGAGAGTGCAAGTTTTTTTGTTTGGTGGAGGATGCAAGATGAAAAGAGAAGCTATGGTGTTGGCTTTAAGGGTGTTTGTGTTGGCACTCTATACCAGTTGGATGCATGCACAATACAGTGTAATAGTTCTTCTGATGTATTGAAGAGGATACCTTTGGATTCTTCATTCTCACCATCAGATCACGTAGAGAAGAAGTGTGTTGCAACTACATCTGATGGTCGTACATTTTGGGTACCTAAGGGTACTCATTCCATGGAAATGAAGCTTCCTATAGAGAAGACAATGTTATGGCACCAACACTAACAAATTGGTCACATTGGCAAGAAGGATCTTAGAACCCTAAAAAATAAGAGCCTTGTTGAAGGCCTTGATGATTGTAATCTTGAGTTTGAATTTTGTGAATATTATATTTATGGAAAACAACATTGTGTTTCTTTTTACTCTAGTTCTTACAAGTCTTTTGGGGTTTTGGACTATGTTCATTCAGATTTTTTTGGTCATGTGAATGTTCTTTTGTTATTAAAATTTGTATATTTTGTTTCTTTCATAGATGATTACAATAGGACATTCACTTATTTTCTTAGAAGTAAAGTTGAAGTCTTTAGTTGGTTTAAGGAGTTTAAGGCCCTTGTAGAAAATTAGACTGGTAGAAAGATTAAGAGTTTGAGGATTGACAATGGTAGTGAGTTTTGTTTTGTAGAGTTTGACAAGTTTTGTAAAGAGAATGAGATTGAGAGACATAAGACCACTCCCTACACTCCACAAAAAAATGGAGTTGCATAGAGGATCAATAAAACGTTGATAGAGAGGGATATGAATATGTTGAGTGGTGCTAGCCTCAAGCACAAGTTCTAGGATGAAGTGGTAGCCACTACATGTTATTTGATCAATATATCCCCTACATTAGTGCTTGTTGGAAAGACACCCATGGAGGCGTGGTTCAGTAAAAATCCTTCATTGAGGCATCTTAGAGTATTTGGTTGTGAAGCTTATGATTGTGTTCCGATTGAGAAGAGGTCAAAGTTGGAGAACAAGGCTATTAGTTGTATCTTTATCGACTTTGGTGTTGGTGTGAAAGGGTACAAGCTTTTGGATCTAGAAGATTAGAAGGTTCTCTACAACAAAAGTGTGATTTTTAGAGAGATGAAACCTTCCACTATTGAGTTGTAACTAGAGAAAGAGGAGAAAAAAAGGAAAGAGGTGGTCCAGATTCCACCTACTCCAAAGAAAGATGAAATACACACTCCTATTGGACCTAATGATGAGGATATCTCAAACAAATCTGAAATTTCCAAAGAAGAAGAAGAACCTCAACCTCAACAATTGAGGAGGTCTACACGAGTTAGGTGGCAACTAGAAAGGTTTGGTTATTCATTATTGGATTCTAGTTGTATTTTCCCTTTGATTGCTAATACTGATTAGCCTAGGACCATTAGTGAGGCTATGGGTATGAATGATACAAATTCTTGGATAAAATCCATGGATGAGGAGATGGTCGCTTTAAAGAAAAACAAGACATGGGATCTGGTACCTTTTCTTGCTAAGTGTAAGCCTATTGGTTGTAAATGAGTTTTTAAGAGAAATTGTGGTCTTGATGGAAGTGTTGAGAAGTAGAAATAACAGTTGGTCGCTAAGGGGTTTTCACAGGTGGAGGGAATTTATTATGGGGGGATATTCTCTCCTATTACGAAGCTGGCATCTATACGGTTCCTGTTATCACTTGCAACAACGTATGATTTAGAAGTGGAATAGATGGATGTGAAGAAAATGTTCCTTCATAGTGACTTGGAAGAAGAGATTTACATGTTATAGACAAAGCATTTCATTGAAAAAGGTAAAGAAATTTTGGTTAGCAAACTAAAGAAGTCTCTTTATGGTTTGAAATAGTCTCCTAGAATGTGGTACCAGAAGTTTGATTTCTATGTGTTGTCATTGGGATTTCAAAGATCTAAATTTGACCATTTTGTATGTTTTAAATATGATGATGGTTGCATTCTCATTATTGTCTTATACATAGATGCTATGTTGTTTATTGGGAATCATAAAAGTATGATTTCATATTTGAAGTTTAAATTGTCAGCACAGTTTGAGATGAAAGGCCTAGGTGCAACAAGGTACATTATGAGAATGGAGATCATGAGAGACATAGCTAAAAAAAATATTTGGTTAAGCTAGAGAAAGTATGTAAACTTAGTGTTGGAGAGATTCAACATGGTAGATTGCAGACATTTAGTTGTTCCTATGATGCGGGGGATGAAGATTTTTGTGAATGATTTTCCAAAATCGCCTACTAAGATGGAGGAAATGACTAGAGTACCATATGTAAATGTACTTGTTAGTATAATGTATGTGATGGTGTGAATGAGACTAGACATTTCCCAAGTAGTGGGACTCCTTATCCATTTCATGGCTAATCCTGGACAAGTGCATTAGGATGCTGTTAAGAGAGTGTTTAGATATTTACGGGGTACTTTCAAGTATTCCTTGTGTTTTCATGGTTATCCTACTAGAACTTAGCATTATGTGAGTATTTGTGGATATGTGGATTCATATTGGGCAGGTGACATTGACAACAGAAGATCCACCAGTGGTTATGTGTTTATGATATTTGGTGATGCTATCGGCTGGATGAGTAAGTGACAGGCTATAGTCACGTTGTCCACAATAGAGGCAGAGTACATGGAATCCACTCATGCCTATAAGGAAGCTATTTGAATTAAGAGATTGTGTTCTGATATTGGTTTAGATGCAAGAAAAAATACTATTTGTTTTGACAGTCAAAGTGTGATTTTTCTAGCAAAGAATCCTTCCTTCTATGCTAGAACAAAGCACATTGATGTTTAGTATCATTTTTTTCATGATATGGTAGATGATGGATAGGTGAATTTGGAGAAGGTTGACACTTTGATGAATGTTGCAGATGCACTAACAAAACCAGTGAGAATGGAGAAGTTCAAATGGTTTTTTGATTCCATGGGACTTGGGGCCTTGAGAAAATGATTTCGTATGACTCTTGGCATGTCTTTGACAAGCGGGAGAATGTTGGGATTAAGGTGTCTCAACCTTAGAGTCCTAACATTGATTTATTTAATATATTATTGTATTTATTTATTTTATTTAATTGCCTACTTTGTCATGTCATCAAATGTGACCCACTAGTTGGGTGGTATCCTCGTAGGAGGTGACTGGATGACACATCATCATCCCAAGTGGAGGTAGGTGTCCCACTTTGGAGTCTATGAGATATGACATATTTTATGATGCATCATAAGGCATCTTTGTGCATGGAGAAAATTGGTGCCCAAGTTTGGTTATGATAGTTGTAAGAGAATCGAATATTTTGGCCAGTTATGATGGATTCTCTTACAAAATTCTATGATATATTTTGTGGAAGATTTATGATGGATTTTATGATGATTGTAAGGCATCTATCATAAGCTATTTTTAGCATATTTTGGGAACCCAAGCTTGAGGAAGGAATATTTACATGTTATGACAATTGTAAGGAGTGTAAGGGAATATGTTACATGTGTCC
This sequence comes from Sequoia sempervirens, assembly GCA_007258455.2. Classification (NCBI taxonomy): domain Eukaryota; kingdom Viridiplantae; phylum Streptophyta; class Pinopsida; order Cupressales; family Cupressaceae; genus Sequoia; species Sequoia sempervirens. The sequence goes on from VDFB02085436.1 coordinate 9,749, forward strand.
AAATGCATGTTATGGCATGGAAGATTGTGCCATGTGGATTTGGTTTTCCATCCTCTTCTAGATGCTTCTTCTAGCTTGTATCTCTCTATAAAATGCATGCCTTTCATTGTAGAATGCATAGGTTTTTTGCAGGTAATGAAGTGCTATCAGATTCACTCTAGAATAAGTATTTGTTTTGAAACACTTGTTGAAGAAGCTTTGTACTTGGGGCTGCATTGTAATCTCTATTTCAAATAATACAATAGTAGTATGCTTTTATAGGGTGGGGATTTTTACCCAAAAGGGTTTTCCCCACGTATATCTGTTGTTATTGTTTATGTGTTCTTGTTGTTCTATCTTTTTACATTTCTGCAATTGAATAAGGTGTTAAAATAACATTTTGTAACTCTTCCCTACTTAGATTAGTGTAGGAAGCTATTTCTGCTTATCTGATTTCCTTTCACAAAATTTTTGGTGGACATGTAAAGAAAAGAGGAGAAATAACAAGGACTTGAGGAATAAAATAAAAGAAGAGAGGGGATATTGGAAACTTGTGTTGTCATTGATGTTAATAGAGTGTTGTTGCATTAATGTCAACTCTTGAGGAAGTAAGTATGTTGGTATTGATGATGCGTCTTGAGTTGTTGGTGTTGATGTCAATACACTATGCTGGTGTTGCCATTAATTCCTTACATCAATATAGTTGTAGAAGTTTGTTGGATGTGTTGTTGGATATGCTGCAAAATACTGCATATGATTGTGAAGGTGTTGTAGAGATGGTAATTGTTGGTTGCATTATTTTTTTATCAATATCGTCACTGGTATCAACCTCTAATGTAGCAATGATGAGTAAGTTCTTGTGAATATCAACCTAATGTGTGGTTGATATGTTGAGAAAGTGTTGTAGATGTTGAGATGGTGTTTGTAGTGCTTGGTTTCCAAGTGATTTTGAGAAAAAAATGAATGAAAGAGAGTTCAGTGTGGTAGAGTGGTGTTTTGATATTTTCTTTTCATTTGTTTTGTATTGAATATATACTTGTGTGGTTCAGATGCGTTGTTTAGAGGAGTTCAAAGGTGTTATATCTAGAGTTTCTAGTTCTAGATCATTTTGTAGAGGAAGTTATGCTCACTAGTGTGTGAACTATGTAGCAAGATTATCTAGGAGAAATGGTTTTGTTATGAATTTCTCCACATTGTGGTTTTTGGTCTTGCAGATCTGGAAGTGTACTTATATTCTTCATATCTATGTTCCCTTCAAGTCTTTTTTTTTTTTTTTTTAAATTTTGGTGCTTCACAAGGTTGGATCCATAAGTTGTAGTATGTGGAAGATTAACTGGTTGTACATAAAAATATATATTTTTAGGTGAATGTTGTGTTGGATTTTAGGTTGTTGATGGAATATTCCAGATTATGTTTAAGTTTTGTGCATGGTTTGTAAGTAATCTTTAGATCAAAGGAAGTGTGCACTTAAATGTCTAATGGTGTTAACATGAGTTTGATCGACCTTAGGTGTTTACACTAATTATGGAGGTGCTTCGGTGTTTATGGAAGCATGGTGTGGAATGTGTATGTAGGTTTAGGTTTGATTTAAGGTGTGACGTGGTCCACCTTCATTCCTCTCCACAACGAGAATGTTTTGGTGTTGACCTATTTTTAATTTGAATGGTTGAGGTGTGTAACCAACCTTGGAAATTGTTTTCAAGGTTGTGGATGGTATATATGTGTGATGAATTGATGGAGGATGTGTGTGAAGAGTGTTGTGATGTGAAGTACGAAAGTGTAAAATGCAGTGTGAGATTTAACGCTTAAGACTATTGGATGTAGTGAGAAAAAGATGTCTACATTATTTAGTGAGGCTATGAATGGTTTGGTGATGTAGTGGTGGATATTTTTTGTTTCTTTAAGATGAATTTATCATTGTAACATTCTGTCTCTATCTTCTTTTTATTCTAGTAGTGAACCCTTGGTGGTGATCCCTTCTTTTTTTTGGGTAACTTGAGCCCTTCAGTAGTAAGCCTATTGTATTTGGTGTTGCAATTACATTATATCATGAGCTAATCATCACCATGGTTTTTTGTTTCTTGGGTTTTCCATGTAAATTTGGTGTTCTATGTATGGTGTTGATGTGATTCTATTTCTGTTATTTACTTTCATGCTAAATCAATTTAATAGATTAAGGGTTGATAAGGATCTGAATGTTAATGAGGGTTTGATGTTTTAATGTACAACTAATTCACCCCCACTCTTAGTTGTCTTGTGCATTCAAAAATTGGTATCAAAGAAAGTTTCCTTAGAAGAAAGGTTAACTGCTTGAGGTAGATTTGGATGGCACACAAAAAGGAGGCTCCTCATTTTGATGGATCAAATTATGTGTTCTGAAAGACTAGGATGAGAGGTGTCCTTGTCTCCCTAGGGTTTGGAGTTTGGAAGTCTATTGAAGCTAGATATACCATGGCTATAAATGGTCCAAGTACTGATGATCAAATCAAGGCTTATGAGAATAATGGTAAAGTAAGTTATGCTCTCTTGAGTGGTCTTTCTAATTTATAACTTGTGAAAATTATGAGCTACAAATCTGCTGTTGAGATTTGGAAAAAGATGGAAAGTATCTATGAAGGAGATGATAAGGTCAAGAAAGAAAAGATGAAAAATCTGAAGACCAAGCTTAAAACCCTATGGATGTCAAAAGATGAAGATATCATAAGCTACATACATAGAACCACAGTGAGTACGTTTAGTTAGAAGCATGTTTTTGGGTTGATTGGTTATGCGCTTCATGTATTATATAGATGTTTACTTGATGTCGACTTAGAATGATGTGCATCACCATGTGAATTTTGGATCACATTAGATGTAATAAGATTTATTTTGGTCCTCTCTATCTTTAAGTTAGGATCACATTATGTTTTGATGGATAATTCTTTGAATTCATTGTTTATCTTCTTCTTGATTGACCTAATTGAAGTTTTAAAGTCTATTAGTGGATATAAATGGAAGAAACTTTTATATGCAAGATTGTGGAGAAGTGTACAAGTGTGTAAACAAGAAAGTGTGGATTTTAATTGAATATCTTACAAAAGAAGTGTGAAAGTGTGGAAGATAGAATAAAATGTTATATAATGCCTCAGTTAGCAAAGTGAATTGTTGACAAATATTGTAATCTTTTATTAAAAAAATTGTATCCTTCTCTCAAATAGTGAATCTCATAAGGTCCTTATATCTTGTTCCTGAAGTTGTGTTTGCTTCAGTTTTGCAAGTCCTTTGTATCTTGTGCTAAGGTTGTGCACCTTGGTTTGCAAGTCCTTTTTGGTAGCGAACCTTTATATTGCGAGTTAAATCTCACCATGGTTTTTCCCTCATTGGGTTTTCCACATAAATCTGGTGTCTCCTTGTGCATATGTGTTTTCTTGTCTCTTTTATCATTGTTGTTGATCTATTTAGAGTTAGAATTGCTATATCTTTAATTTTTGATATTGTTGAGGTCTTAAACTATTTTATCTGCTTAAGGGTTTGAATTTTGAATTGCACTTAGAGTTTCTAAGTTTTAGAAAGGTTTAAGCTTTTGATAAGATTGATTTACTCCCTTAGTCTCTAGGTGTGTGCAACAATTAGTATCAGAGCCAAGTTCCTCTAAAGAGTCTTAACAACTTGAGGAAAAGATCTAGGATGGAACATGATGGTTCATATAAGGGGCATAGGTTTAATGGGACTAATTATTATTTCTATAATTTTAAAATGGAAAGACACCTAAAATCTCTAGGTTTTTGTGTTTGGAAATTAGTCAAGGATGGTTATGTTGCTCCTACTATTCCTCCAAAAGATTTAACTAAAATCATGCTATATGACTGCAATGCTAAGGCTAAGAATTATCTCTTGTGTGGATTGGCTGATTTAAATTTTTTAAAGGTGATGAATTATAGTTCTACTAAGGATATCTAGTGAAAGCTTAGCACTATCTATGAAGGTGATAGAAAAGTGAATCAAGCTAAGATGCATATATTTAAAGTAAATTTTGAGACTCTGAGAATGATTGAGGATGAGGATATTGCAAGTTATATGCTTCAAGTGAATGAAGTTGTTTCTAGCATCACTTTTCTTGGGAGTGAAGTAAAAGAGAAAAAAATTGTGAAGAAGATTTTGAGATCTCTCCCAAAATCTTATAGTCTTAACCATTGAAAAATCTAAATACTTGGTTTAGTACTCTATTGATGAAATGTTTGGTGCTCTTATTACCTTTGAAATAAGAGAATTTGATAAAGATATTCCAAAACGTGAATTCTTTCAAATACCAAAAAGGATTGATGAGGCTACTGATCAAAATGATGGCTTTGATGAGGTTGAAGAAAAAATTGTGAGAAAACTAAAGGAAGGAATTGGAAAGTAGAAAGGCAAGTTACCTTTCAAATGTTCTAATTGTGGAAGAATTGGTCATTTTGCATCTAAATGTCCCTATAAAGAATCCGTTGATAGAAATAAAAGAGATAAAGTTAAAAAGGGTCTCTATTCCAAGGAAGTTAGTATTTCCTTAGAAGATGAGGAGAATTATTCAAATGATGAAACCCTCTTTGTGGCCTTTAATACTGCTAAGAGAAAGTGCAATATTGAAAAATGTAAGGATTCTAGCTCCTTGAGTGATGAAAACATGCTTTCTTCTGATCCAGATCTAGAGTCAATGGTACCCTTGGAAAGGTTGGGAATTTAATTCAAATGATTGTAAAATAGATTATGAAGGAAAAATTCAATCTACTCTAGATGAATTGAATGAATTAAGGGTACTAAATTATAAATATGAGAAACTTCTTGAAAAATCAAAGGAAGAAACTGATAAATTGAAAGCCAACGTAGGAGGTAAACAATGTGAAATCAAACTTTAAATAGGTAGAAGATATGATATCTAATTTAAAATCAAAGGGTGAAGAATGTAAGAGGATTGAAGATTGATTTAATGTCAAGCTCAATGTCAAAACAGTTGAATATTTAAAAATTGAGCAAACTGTCTCTCTAAGGAATTCTCTAAAAAGAGAAAAATAAAAAAATTAAGAGGAGGGAATTCTGGTCCAGAGGTTAGCTCTAAATCAATTAGAAGGACTGAAAAAAGGAGGTGAAAGCTTGTACTAAAGAATCTAAGAAGAACTTCTCTAGAGATGCAAAAAATGTTCAAGATTGCAAGAAAGAAGGTGAGCCCAATTCTGACTAGAAACAACAAAGATTTAGAATTCCTCCATCTGCAAGACAACATGCTCCTACCAGGTTCATTTAATCCTTTCAAGGTTACTATTTTTCATGCAATATATTTGGGCACAAGGATGTTGATTATAAAATTAGAAAAAAAAGGAATGATAACATTGGTAGATCATTTTTTCCTCAAAGAAACAAAATTGTCTTATTTCATGGATATTGCTATGCTTGCAACAACTATGGTCACAAGGCTGATGAGTATAGATCTAAGGTGAAGAGGAACAAATTTATTCTAGAGAAAAACATTGTGTGCTACAAGTGCAATAAGATGGGACACAAGGAAAAAAAATATAGAAGTGGTTTTGTGAAGCCACCTATTCAAAATTAAAAAAATAGGATGAAACACTCAATCAATAAAAGAATGGAAATGAAAAGATCTAGAAGGAAGACCATGAGAGGAAGGATGATTCTACACATGTGCACTCTATATAAGATTCTAAGATAAATTGAGATAGATAATTTTCTCAAGGGGAGATTTCACTTGCAAAACCTTTTAGCCTCCTAAAAAGGAAAAGGTGTTGAAGTCTTCTGCATGAAAGAAGAATTGGATCAGATCAGTTGATGCATAGATCTATTGTGCATAAGTGAACCTTTGTTGATGATTTCAATAGAAGTAGAAGGTATGTGGAGGTTAGTACACTTGATTTGATTGATATCATTCCAGTTTTTTGTACCACATATAAAAATAAGGTTCAAAAAGGTAAGTTTTAGAATTTTTCCAAGGCTTTCACAATACATACTCTTTGGCAGAGTCATGGTATTTTGGTTTGCACCCCTCTATAGAAAAAGGTTTTTTCTTGCATTCTAAAAGATAAGTTGGCCAAGATGTGAAGGTGTTGTATCCAAGTTCTCAAGTCTTTACACCTTTTTATGTAATAGCTGTAAGTAAAAAAGTATTTGTGCCTTGGCAAAGTAAAATGATGGTGAAGGCTTGTTGGAATGGTCTACATTCCTCATAAAGAATGTCTTATCCATATAGTCTTGTGGAAATGATCAACTATGATAAATACATTCTACTTTGTTGTATCAAGTATAGTTTCAAATAACAATGTGCTATAGATGGTTTTGGATGCCTATCTAATATTTAAAACATATATTTGGGTACTTGTGCCGGTTGGTGTATATACAAGTTTCGTTATATGAACCTATGTAGACATTCTACATGTCTTTGTATGTTTCAAGATTGATGTTTGGTTGCCAAATTTCAAGCTAATCCTAAGTAATATCATGAAAAATCTATGATTTTTTTTTTAGATATTTTAAAGGAACTTCCAATTATGGCTTGTGTTATAAAAAAGATAATAAATTTTCTCTTTAAGTTCTTATATTGATGTTGATCTAGGGTAGGTTGTGCAAGTGACTAGATAAGTACAAGTGTAAGTGCATTATTTCTGGGAGATAAATTGGTCTCTTGGTTCAGTAAAAAGTTTGAATCAATGTCCTTGTCTACAATAGAGGTTGAATACATTGTTGTAGCATCTTGCTACACCCATATGTTTTGGATGAAGCAGACCCTAGAGGATGTAAAGGTGGTATATGATAAACACATTCCAATACTTTGTGACAATACAAGCACAATTAATATTTCCAAGAATTCGATAATGTATTTAAGGAATAAACACATATCTATTGTTGAAAATTGAGGTGTTTATGTAGCTTAATACTTTGTAAAACTTTATGATTGTTGATCTAAATATGTATTCTTTGTTACAGATTCTTTGTGGGTGATTATCTGATTAATCCATTTTACTGTTTGTAGAATGAAGAAAAAAGTTGATAGAAAAATTTGATAGGATATTAGAAAGTACACAAGCATATACCATGGAGAAACCCTTTCAAGAAAAAACTCCACCAAGAATTAATCTATTATTCAATCTCTGAAGTAGATTGCAATAGCTCCAATTCTTGCTTGAGAATGCTTCTTTTTCCTTCACCAAATCTTCACAACCTGCAATAAAGCTGATAATAACTCTCTTCAACTTGCTTGAGATAAATAGGCTTTGATCAACTTTGTAAACTCCAATTGAGTTACAATTACAATGCTCAAGCCCTATCCCTAAAAGGTATGCCTATCTCTTCCAAGTAGAGTTTAACCATGAAGAACAATGTCAAATCCTCATCTTCATGCATTTGGGCATCCCAAATTGAAGTAGCAACTCAACCTTTGTTCTATAAATATATTTAAGGCTTTATCCTCAAAGTAGGCACCCAAAAGAGGGCCCACTTAACTTAGCCTTCTGAAATATCTTACCATGCAAAGGAGTTAATTCCAAGAAGCCAATTTGGGTGCCCAAGTTGGGTCCAAGTCATTTCCTGTTAACTAAAACATTTCTCAACACCATTCATGTAAGAATGGCCATCCCCTATTAATTGAAGGTATTCCCTATTATCTTTCATGCAACTCAAGTCATTAGTCATGCATTCCAAGTTAACTGAAGTCAACTAGCATTCAACTAAAAATAACTGAAGATAACTGAACCATAACTGAACTGAAATAAACTAAACTAAACTAAATTGATTCTGAGCTGAATTGAACAAAACTAAACTGAACTAAACTGATCTGAACTAAACTGAACTGAACTTCATGCATGCAAACATCAAACCCTAACTCCTAGGATCTTTACATGCATTCAAAAGTGTTATCTCTTACTCCAATTAGTTAATTGAACTCAAGGTGAGTGTCATATACCATGTGGGCACCCCATGTACACCTATTACTTAGGAACTCATAATGGATGCCCTCACATGCTCCTAACATTTAGAAATAATTAAAAATTTCAATTAACATGATTATTTCATCAAATATTAATCTCTTTCTAATCCTAGTGTTGTGTAACACTTTCCAAGGACTTAGTAGATACATAGAATAAATAATGTTTAGGATTGCAATTAAATGGAATCCTATTTCCAACATCTATTAGGTATCAATTTTTGAGAGAGAATGTTGTAGAGCATGAAGTCAAAATGGAGTATGTTCCTACCAAGAATAAAATTATAGATATCTTCACAAAAGCACTTTCAAAGGATAAATTTGAGTATCTCTAATAGAAGTTAGGGGTTATTACCCCTCCCTGTTCTAACTTGATCCATAGATGCGGCATCTTTTTAGGGGGAGAAATTCATGACATATACTTTCTCTAGGATTGGTGTGTGCTATGTCTAAGGAGGATTTGGTAGTGAGGAGGAGTTCATGCAGATGCACAAGTATTGTGAATATATAAGAAGTACTATTGGTCAAAGGGGGAGTTTTTGTTTTTGTTTCAATTGAATATCTTTTTCCCTTTGTCCTTGAAGTTAAGAATGTGTTGTTTCCTTCTACTTTCAGGTGTGTGTTTCCCTTTGTCCATGATGTTAAAGGGGGGAGTAAGCTACTATGTTGTCATAGATGTGAAAGGGGGAGAATATTGGTAGTTTTTTCCATTGATGTCAACACTTGAGGAGATTGTTGGCAGTTGTTGTCATTGATGACAATACTAATTGTTGGTTGTCTTTGATGTCAACACTTGGTGAGATTTCTACACGTCTGTGAGATTTTTGGCAGTGGTTGATGAAAACACTTGGTAAATTATTTGTGGTTGTAATGTTGTCAGAACTTGAGAAGTAAGGGATATTGTTGGCATATTATGTCATTATCGTAGTGCTTGTTGTTTAGGTTTGGTTAATATTGATGCATGATAGTATTGCTAAAGTTCATGGTTGAATATCATGCCTTATTTGATGTATGATCATGTTGTTGAAGCTCATGGTTGGATGCCATGTATTATATAATATATGATGTTGTTGCTAAAGTTCATGGTTGGATGTTTGGATGTAATGCCTTATTTGATGTATGATGGTATTGTTGAAGCTCATGGTTGGATGTCATGCCTCATCTAATGATAATAAAATAATTATTGAGTATAGTTTTTGTCAGAAGAATTGGTTTCATAATGATATATTAAGGTAAGTATTAGAAGCATTAAGATGAGGATTAGAAGTGCTATTGATAGTGGAGATATGTTGTTGAAGGTCTACATTATGTATTATACTCTCTCTTATTTATCCTGATGGAGTATATATTACTAGAAGAAATTTCTGGCCTATGTAAGTTCCTTAAGTGTTTTTGATTTAGGAAGCTACTTTAAAGTTTGTTTGGGATAATGCTCTACATTCCACTGTTTTTGAAGATATGGCCTTGAAATGTGATATTCAATGTTAGTGTTTTGTGGATTTCGTATTCCTATCTTTTCAAGCCACTGGTGTTTCCGAGAAATCTACAAAGGTTGGCAGTGTTGTTGGTTGTTTGGACTGGTCCAAAAAATGTTCCACATTTCTTCACATTTATGTATCTGCTCCTATAGCTTGGTGAATGTGTTCTCAACATTTGTGTAGTGTCTCAGTTCCAATTTCATGTGTTGAACTAGTCTTCAAGTTGATATATGGATAAAGTATTATGTTCTTGTTTGGTATGCAGTGACTGAACTAATGTTATGATAGTATGATGGAAGTGTACATGGAAGTGTTGTTTTGTAAGGTACAAACCTAAAATATAATAAATAAACATTATTGGAAATAAATACTTTTATTTAAAATAATTCAAGAGAATTATCCTCATTACATGCCACATCATCATTCAAATTGACATTATTACATAGGACAAAAATACAAACATTATTGAGATACAATGATTGACTTGGATAGTCCATCGACAATCAGTAAAAATATTAATATAATGAAGTACAAATACATATATACTATCACCCACAACACAATAGATGTGCAAACTGGAAGTACATATATGCCAATAACTAGTAAATAGTAAAGTCTCTAACCACCATCAACTCTCTCATAGTCATCTACAAATCAGGAGACAAGAACATGGTCTAAGCACTTTTTTTTCCCAACCATGAAGCTTACTCTTCCTTGGAGAGTTCTTCCTGACATGAAGAACCACTGACCCTACATGAGATTCTTATAAAAAAGAAATCAATATACAAGATAAAATCTTATGCATGCCTAGTATATCTACATGCATTTCTATCATTCTAGAACATGATATGATCAATACTAGGATATGATAGAGAGTAATAATATAAAATAAATCCATCTATTTTAATTCTCTACAATCACTTGGACAAGCATAAAGTTGTATATAACTAATCTGAGTTCTAGAACTAGAAAAATTAGTCTACTCTCCTTGTTAACCCATATTCGACACTTGTCCCAGAAGGTAACTTTCCACAAATACTCATAAAATAATAACATAAATAATGCTCATAGTAGGTAAACACTCTTAAATACAAAAAAATGCAAAGATTATAGTAATTAAGTAAGCACTCTTAACCCTTTCAAGAAAAAGATTCAATTAACATCTTACCACATCTCAAATCTTTCATACATTTAAATGGTCAAATATGTCCACAATGTGTTCATGCAAATTCCTTAGAAAATAGGCATTAAGACCATTTTGACATCTAAATCTAATAGTAATGTGCAATTCATCTACATGCAAAATTAATATTTCTTGACATTCTCTAAATTCACGCTAAATTAATGCGCATGCAACTCTATTTTCCATTTCTAAGCAATATTTAAAGTCCCAGAAAAAACTAGTGTATTTGTATTACTTCTTTCACTTCCATGCAGTATTTAACTAATTTGACTATCTCAATGTTTGACCATGTGAAGCTAGTTTGAAATGAAAAATTTAAGAACAAGAACTACTTTTCTTTATGCCATGCAAAATTTTGTCATCATGAAGATTTAACTGATTTTTGAGATGATACATGTTAGATCTGTAAACAAAACTGGATAAATAGAAATTATATATATTCAATCAAATTGATATTAATGTCAATTTGTATTAACATTTATATCTATTTTAATAATAATTTAAATAATAAGAACATTACCATATATATTGTTGTGAATATTAGTAATGTTACTAGAAAAAAGAAATAAAAAAAATATGTTGTTCAAATTCTATGGAAAAGAGTAGTTGGAATGGATAAAAAAGTAATACAAAACGTTGCTCTATTCCATTGAAATACAAATATTGAATCAAGTTTCTTTTGTATCCCTATTGATTAATTAAATCATCCTACAAATCTAATTAACTAGGCTGATATACTAAGATGGAATTATTTTCCCTACTTGCCCTGTATTTAAATTATACCATGTACTCTCATATGATGCACTATAGTCATCGTATATTTCCAATTAACAAGAATTATTGCTCTCATCTAATTGTCTAAATTTCATAATTCATTTATACTATTGGAAAGGTAAAGGATTGAACTACAACTTTAATTCATGAGTACATCATCTACAATTCTGATTAAGTTGCTATAATTGGAGGTGATCAACATAGACATGCTGAATGAGGAGGCCTTCCCCATTTGAGACTCTTCATGTTCTAATACATTTTAAATACTCCTACTAATAACCTAGCTATTACATGAAATGATAATTTATAGTTGAAAACAAAGCCAAAACAGTAGTTAAAGAAAAAGAAAACTATTTGATGTCTCTCATAATAATTTTGATAATTTTGTGGATTGGTATTCCTGCTAAATTTAACAGTGCTTTTATTTGTATAAATTTCACAACCCCGTGTCTATCCAGCATTCTGGATGCACATTTGATCGTATTTATTAATTAATTGAAATTCAAAATACTATTATATTCTGAATTTCAATTAATTAATAAATACAATCAAATGCTGCTAAATATGCATCCCGAATGCTACATAGACGTTGCCGCCAAGTACTTCCACACTGGCATGATAAAAATAAAATAAAAATAAACACCTAAGGGGGTATTTTAATAAGGATAGAGACATATTTACAGTGAGAATGGGTGACTTGGCATCACATGCAATGCCATAGGAAAATTTATGGCACCCCTCTATGACTTCTAATTCCTTAATATAGTTAAAGATAACACTAATATGAACATTCTGATTGAGGGTATGGACATCCATCAATGTATATGGTATGAGAGAGCACAAGGCATCTATCACTCAAAATGGATGATTTCTAAAAAAGAGTGCCTCATCTAAAATATATAGAGATGAAAATACGAACTCACCTTTGATAGATAAGAGATTTCATGCCTTACTTCTTTTGTATAGTGATTTAAGCTTGTAGAAAGGAAGAATAAGGCATAACCAATTTAAGTACAAGGTAACACGAATTATGCTGGAAATGTAATTTCTTTAACAACATGCAGTCTTATCACATTTCAGACCAAATCTATCAAGCAATGCAGAGTTTTGATGAGAAAGAGTTATCACAAAAGGATTGAAGATTTAAAAATATTGAGTTCTTATGAGGCGAGAGGAAAATGGGTCAATGAAAGATATTAACTAGAGCTTATTAATTTGTCATGCATGCAAAAATTTACACTTTTAAAACTAACTTCCCATGGAATGGAATGATTGTGGGATATATCCAGAAAATGAATTGTTTAAGAGGGATTCGACATATTAATTTAAATCCTAGCACAATATTATCTAATCATGCAGTATGCATGTAGATTATTAATAAGGCTTTAGAATCTTTAAAGAGATGCAATGACCATTTTTCTTTAGGAGCCACTCCTCACTAAGAACAGGGAATACGATCTGCATGGAAGAACATCACAAAGGGATGGCATTTTATTGCAAGTGACACTAGAAGAAAAGCATGCCAAGAATATTTGCAACTGGTTGAATTCATTGGAATGTACCTGTGCTACATTACGTAATTTAACGGTTGAAACTTCCATGTGCTTGAAATCCATGATCAACTCCTTATAATTTAGCATAGGTTTGAATGGTGTGGCCTTTCTTTTGCCTCCTCTTTGCTTTCAAATTTATCATACACCCTTACAAAGGCATCTAAAATTGTCGCCATAACTAGAAATTCCCTTCCCATTACGCTTCCCTAGATGTTCCCCTCCAAACTTCAACTTTACATCATGATATAATTCTTGGAGAGACTGCTTGGGTCAAATGGAGGGAGATACCATTTCGAATGACCACACCTCCTAAATCATATTCCCACCCACTCCACTAATACTACCACCATTTATGTCGCCATCTCTACTGCATGCATAAACTACCTTTAAAAGTGGAGAGAGGGAAAGATGGTGGCATTGAAAAAGAGCAGTTTTGAAAAAATAGTCTTACAATATTTAACAATTACTTTAAATGTTACGAAATTTGAATTTAGAACTAAATCTATTTTAGACTCTAATTTGTATGATTTCATGCAAATCTATTTATTTAAAATTTATTTAATTAAATTTTGGTTTACTCTAAAACATAGATATCAACTAGTTCGTCTTGTGGTGATGGGTCCTCTCATGAGGATGAGATTCATCTTGAGTCTGCTCCGGAGGGGTTGGTTGAGGCTTCTCTTTCGGTTCCCACCTCAGCCCTCGAGGGTTCTTGGTTGCATTCCTTGCTCTATTGCTCCGGTCTCCATCCCGCAGGTGCCTTCTTTTGGTTCGGCTTTGTTGGGATCTTCCTTGGCTATTGTGGCCCAGGAAGATCCTCCCCTTTCTCCTCATTTGGAGGATTTTGACTCTGAGGTTTCTTGGACCTTGGTTCAACGTAGGAAGAAGGGGCTTTCCAAGTTTTTTAGGGAGCTTCACCCTAGGGCGAAGGGTGTTAGATTCGCTAGTGCAGGATCTGTTGTTGTTTAGATCCTTGCTTCTGTTTGGTGTGTTGATGGCTTTGTTATCAGCCTGGGGTTTGGTGTTTGGTTGGGCAGCCAATTTGCTTTTCTTTGCTGCCTTTGCCCTTCTTTGTACATGGTTTCAGGGTCCTTTCAAAACCCCGTTTTTCACTAATCAAAAACAATTTCTTTAATTTATTTCATTCATTCTTAAATTTATTTATTTAATTTCTAATAATTATGAAGTGATTTATTTCTTTAGTCTATGTATGTAATTATTTAATAGTTAAGTTGTGCAAGAAAATAGGATGTGACATCCTTCCCCTCTAGGAAGAGACATCATCTTGATGTTTTTACTAGATACACTTGATTGATTAGAGTACCACAATATGCTATACAAGTATCTTAATATACAAAATCAAGTGTCAAAATTTGTAAACAAAATACCATAAAATGTGTTTTTTAACTTCCCAAAAATATAATAATCCTAAGCATTATCATTAGTCAATTTATAATATTCAAAAAATCATAAAGCATACACTCATAGAACACACTTGGCCAAACTATACACAAAATGAAAAACATATGAACCTATGAGGTGTGTGCAAGATTCAATCTTACTCACTAATGCCAATCAACTAAGCACCCCTATCTCGACCATATTCTCATCTTTGACAAGTACCTACACATAATTTTACTTAAACTTTCATAAGTAGTGTTAGCCCATAAACCAAAATTGAATCATATAGAATTTAAGCTCATAGTAATAAAATGATACTATTTGGATTCTATTTCTAAGAATCCAGATTAATCATCAATTTCAATTTATTTTTAAATTTAAAACATTAAAAATATCATACAATCATTACATATCCAATCAATATTCTTCCCAAGTCTAGGCACCAACATAATGCATGCACTCTAGAAGGGTAGCAAATGCTTCGAACAAAAAACCACTTGAACTAAATGTCAAGGCTTTTTAATTAAAGCAATTTGAAGATAAACCATAGGAAAAAGATTCTAATATTCACTATCATGACGCTCACTATGACCCACCTATGGGTTAAACAACCCAAAAAGATCATAAAATCATTATTGGAAGAAGACCAATGAGCACTACAAGATTCAAAAAATAAAATTCCCTCAAGATATCCAATTCCTCAAATACACTATATCTATTTCTAGCCTTAAGCTAGGAGCACCATTAAATGACCAAGGAAAAACTCCAAAATCCATGAAAATAACTTTGACTAGAAACTTAACAAGAGTAGATATATGATATGGTATATTTTATGTAATAACAAGAGTGCATCTAGTTGGTGAATTAAATCACATCTAACCATTTACTAGAACACATATTCAAGCACATTACAAACATAGTTAGTTGTATATTTAAATTCACTTAGAGATCCTATAATTCCATAAACACTTTCATACAAATATTTGATTATACTTCACTCAATTTCAAGCTCATAGATATTTGCACACATCAAAGTCACTTCCAAGTGGGAAACCATATAAATACAATCATTTCACAAAATCTACTTATATTTCTTTGACTATTATATTCTTGATGCAATTTATTCTAATCAACATGAACACCTTGAGACTTATCACACTCTTGTCCTATACTCCCTTGTACATTCTATCAATGGTTTGTTACAAACATAATAGGGAACAACACATTACATATAATAGTACTAAAAGTTTCAAACATTTAGAATAGCCATTGCAAATATAAAAATACAACCCAAAAGGAATAACTATCAATTCCAATAGTAAATAAAAAAAGGCACGTAATGAAACAATAAGTCAAGTGACCAAAGGTTACAAAATAGAGAAGGGAAATTTTGGTGACTACTCCATTCATAAAGAAAACTTAAAAATTAAATGTCAATCCATGAATAACAATTAGAGAGTTCATTAGTAATCAAACTAAAGTGTCAATTGTGGAAACATGAATACACAAATAGTGTGACTAAGGTTAGACACATTTGAGGGAGTGGCTGCTACA